>PVHY01002220.1:0-132495 GCA_004024945.1 Uropsilus gracilis | reverse complement strand
GGGGAGGCTTCAACTCTCTTAACTAATATTTATTTATTTATTTGAGTTGGGTAGGATTCTTGACTGTTCATTTTATTATTCTCTATACATTTTGTATATCAGAAATATTGCCTAGTACTTTTTTAAAAGAGAAATTATAACTGAAAGCTAAGCAGGGAAGGTGTGCTTTCCTAGGGGACTGTTTTATTTGGGCAGAGAGCAACTTTTTTTTTAAATTCATTTTATTGATTTGTCACAATTGTGCATTAATTGATCCCTCCTTCTCCCTCCATATCCCCCCTCTGTATCCCCCCTCCAGTCACTCCATCTCCCATTTTTCTGCAGTTTGTTGGTTGGTTAAGTTGATGTTCAGTTGTTGGTTGTTTGGCCCATTGTTCTCTTCAGATATCTGGTAAATGTGCATTTTTTTTTGTTTGTTTGTTTTGTTTTTTTTTACCCCGGGGCTTTTCCACTTCACTAACATTTGTTAACTATTCTCATCTTTTGTGCTCTTCACCTCCCCCATCTTCTTCCCCCTCCTCCTCAGAGAGCAACTTTTTGTCCTGGAGTTGTCCCCACCCCTCTTCCCAACTCCACTGGCCTCTCTCTGTCAGATATCACTGGGTTAAAAACTAATCATTCTGAAGATCAATTGTTAACTCATTTGTGATTTCTCATCCCTGATTGCATAGGATATGATTTCTACTTTCTGCGTTTTTTTGGCCATTTGCTTATTTGCTTTATTCCTGGGCCTGCCTCATCCACCTTACCTCTTTCCCTTCCCTCCACTTGGACTTACCAGCTGGGAGAGCATAGTTCCTCTCTTCAGTCACAGCCAAGAGCAGGAGTGAGCCTCTTCTTCCCACGGAAATAGCAATCCATGTCTTTCCCCATCCCAGTTTCCCAGTGTTGAAACAAAGTCTCTCAGGCATAGTCTAATGATTGGGAGAGGCCCGACCTACGCTGTGAATATCACCAAGGCAGCAAGATATGTAAGTGGGAGCTGGATGTGTCTATGTTGGCATAGATTCAAGGACCACTGAGAAAGCCCAGCAGGTCCTTGAAACAACAGGAGGGGTTGGAGCAGATGAGACAGGACTTCAAAGAACTCTTGCTCCATTATCTCCCCCACACCCCAAATAACTGTCCTGAAGGCACAAGCACAGAAGTGTGCCTCTTTCCCTAGACATATATTCTGGAGGAAATATGGTTTTCCTGATCTAAAGGCATAAGGGACTCAGTTCAGGAGGACAGGAGAAGACAAAACCTCAAGTGCTCATCCCCCTCCTCTCTCCCTCCTGGAGAACTCCAGATGTGATAGACCAGGTGCATTAATTCAGAACTCCTTCAGTCATAATGGCAGACAGCTAAAGCCATATTCAAAGAAGCATGATATGTGGGAGAGGGTAGCTTTGTTGTCTCATGTAGCTGTAAAGACCAAGGGGGTGTGTGGGCTTCAGGAATGGCATGATCTTGTGGTTCAAACTGTGTCCTTAGAATTTTTTGTTTTTCCCCTGAACTAAGGGACTGAAAATGCCAACTGCCAGGCAAGTCAAGAGTCTGGCTTTGAGGGTCAAGAAAGTTTCCCCCATAATTGACAGCTCCCTGAGATCACAAAGGAAAAGGGTGTTCTATCAGCTGAATGACAAAGTGATGCAAGGGGTTCCTGTCGTTTACCAGGTTCCCACACACAAATCACCCTTAACCTTAGAGTTGACCCAAGTACCTGGCAGTGTCCCACAGATTTTGTCCATATATGCCAAAATAAAATCAGAAAGTAATTAACTTATTTTGCCTCCCATAATTATCAATTACATGCAATTTCAATTACAAATAATAGTAAACCCCAGGTCTGGTGTACCAGATATGTCTCTATCTCAAAACTGTTTCCAGGGAAAGTTCAAAATGCATTAACCAATCATCTTGGTTTGCCTGGGACACTAGCTTTATCACTGAAAATCTCTTGTCCCAAGAAACCCCTCTGTTCTGGGCAACCAGGTTAGTTCATCACCTCAAATGACCGCAATCAGAAAGGCAGTAAAAAAGAACTAAGGACTGTAAGTCAGGTGGTAGAAGGTCTAGCTCTGCCCACTTGTAGCCCAGAGTCCATCCTTCTAAAGGTTTTCATCACCATTAAGAGGACATGAGCTCCTCTTCCTAACATCCACATCCACATCCCAATGGGAGGGATGTGCTGCTTGTACTTGGCAAGAAATTACTCTGGTACCACCAGCTCCTACACAAGGACCAGAAGCCTGAGTCCAGCACCCTCCAAGGCCTCTCTGAACAGAACTGGAGACCCCAGATAGCATCAAGAGGCAGGCAGAAGAAGGACCAGGCTGCGAATGAGGCCCCCTTCTGCCCACTGTGCTTCGGTCACCAAGGTCACCCATGTCTTTGGCCTCACCCAGCAGCTGCCTCGATGACAGCGACCTGGTTGCAGAGTCAGCCCCCAGGGCCAGCTCTACCTGCCCCACAGCCCCAAATGCCCTTTGTTCCAATGTATCCTCCCCTGGCAATTTCCCTGTCCAGGCCAATCCCTGGGACCCACCCACTGACAGCCAGACAAAGCCTGTCAGTAGACCAGGCAGGCAGGCCAGGCCAGGCAACCAGGTAGGATGAGCCTCTCAGAAGGAAGACACTCTCCACTTCCTCAGTTCAAATTCTTTAACTCAAAGCCCCTTTACTACCTTAAAAATCAACTAGATGGCAATGAAGGGTACTGGCATGAATCAGGCTAATATGAATTATAATGAATCCTGAATCCTGCAGGCAAGCAGCTTGAGGTGACAGTTGGAAATTAGGGTCACACTCCAGACCTTCAGGAGCTGATGACACTAAGCCAGTTTAGCACCACAGGACTTTCCAGTAAGAGCTCAGAGTAGTCCTTCCACCAGCAAGAAAGAGCACAGGTTCTGCCCCCTCCAAAATACACACATGTACATACACTTATACTTACACTCACGCTCATAGATACACATAACTCACACATGATTTCACACATATACTCATGAACGCTTAAACATGCACACTTTCACACACACACTCACACATGCAATGTATGGGGTGGGAAGGGTGGGAAGGGCAGTCTCCAGCCCTGGATCCTGCTGAAGACAGACTACAGGGGTGTTTTCACACCTCCAATGCTCCTCCTATAGAGTCTCCACTCTCTTGTCACAGTGGTTTCACTTTTCATGATCAATGGCAGTACAAAAACATTCCCTTGCAATAAGATATTTGGAGAAAGAGATGCACTTATATAACTTGTAGTATAGTTTATTGCTCCATTTGATCTATTTTATTATTAGTTACAGTTGTCAATCTCTACTGTGACTAATTTATAACTAAAACTTCATAGGTTTGTTTGCATAGGAAGAATAGAGTATACACACACTTTGGTTTGAGGCATCTGTGGTTTGAGGCATTCACTGGAGGTCTCAGAACGTACCCCCCTGCTGGCAGGAGGACCTACTGTGCTGTTCTATTTTAGTCACTTGTGGTTTTCTGGACCTGTGTCCTTGCCTGCCACTCCTACCACCCATCATTATGTTTTTGTGGTTTGGTGTCTGTCTTTTCTTACTCAGAAGAACCCTGAAAATTTTCCATGTTGTCTCATTCTAAACTGATGCCAGGTGTGGTATAGCCTCGGTCGTCAGCAGGGCAGTACCCAGAAGTTAGAAGACAAGACTACAAAAACACTTGTTATAAGTTCTCGCCATTGCTGTGTCTCAGGGTCAGCTGAGATGATGAAAAGATACAACTGCCAGGCCCCAACCTGACCTAGGCTGATCTAGTCCAACCACCCAATTTACAGAAGAGGAAAGTGAGACCTGGGGCAATGGGAAGAGCCAACTGTTTTGTATCATGACATAACTGGAACTGGAGCCCACGACCACTGGCTTTCCATCCAGTGCTCTGAACCATATCACCGTTCCAACCATGAAGGGGCCCTGACCTTGAAACCAACAGGGAACCATGGTATTCCTCGGCTCTGGCCAGCCATGTCAAATCCAAGACTTGGCACAGAAGCATCTTCTGCTCATGGACTCTCCCAGGTTGGCATTGCAGGGCCTCTATCTCCCTTCCCCTGAAAAATGGTGGGAAGCAACTGTCATGAAGTAAGCATGGAAACTTAGCAGCCAAGGGGCTTCAGCCTAATGAAACCAGCAGGGAGTTATGTTCCTCTGCTAGGTCCTGGCTGGACCCAAATTCAGGCTGAACACAGAACACCAGCGAATGGGGTATACTAGCACCAGTGGCTACAGTTCCTAAATAGCATAAGGACAGCTTGCCAAATTATGTCAGAACTGACCTTGCTAGAAGTCCATCCCCCTACCCTCTCCCTGTGGAGTCTGGGAGTCTCCCCAGGAGCCCTGGCTGAGCAACTAATGCAAGGGACTTGGCAGACTTTGGTGGGGGCACCTTGTCAGGTGGATTTGGACCAAGAAAAATAAGGACTGCTTGTTATAATGACCCCTTTATGAGAGAAGCCCCCCAACTTGGCTTCCCTCAAGTTTGGCAGGAGAGGTCTGTGAGATAGGGAAGACAAAAGGGAATCCAAGAGGAGGGTGAAGAGAGAACAAATGAAAACAAGAGAAAATAGGGAGAGTGTAGAAGAGCTAAAGACATAAAGGTATGTCTGGGGGAGGGGCTGGGGTGTCAGAGAAATGCAGAAATGACATCATACTGGCCTTGGACATATTATAAAAATCAACCAAACCTAGCTATTTCCCTCTTAATAATTTACCCACAAGAAATGGAAACTTGTGTTTACACGAACACCTATGAGCAAATGTTTATGACTACTTTATTCATAATTGCTAAAAACTTCAGTTTCATCCTTCAATTGATGAATAAACAAATTGGAATGTTTGGTGGAATACTATACAGCACCAAAAACAATGAGCTCAATATAATCTTATGTCACCAAACAGTGGGGATCAAGTCTAAGAAATGTGTGGTTAAGTGATTTCATTTTGATCATTGTGTGAACATCAGAGTGTGTAATTACACAAACCCTATAGTCTACTATAGCCTACTAATGGTATAGTCTGTTGTGATCATAGTTGTATATATGGCCTTGTTAAGTGAAATATGACTGTAAAATATCATGAATAAATTTTGAAAACTTTACATTAATCAAAAAAAATGTCAACCACAAAAGGCTTAACAGTATGACCCCATTTATGTTAAAATCCAGAGAAGACACATCTATTTTGCAACTAAAAACAGACCAGTGATTCTTCAGAACCCAGCAAGAAGAGGAAGGATTGGCCACAAAGAACTATGAGACAATTTTTGGGGGGATCATTTAGTAATAAGTCAGCAAATGAGTAGTCATCAAATATTTTATTACATTAAATTACTCCTCCACAAAGATAATTTTTAAAGTCAGGAAAAAAAACCCTCTATTTAGAAAAAGTACAATCATTCCACTGGGCCATCAAACAACACCCTGTTCCCTGAGCTGCCTCCAGCCATCCCAACTGAATAGTTCTCACTGTCGACCTTCCCACAATCTCTGAACTTCCAGGTACTATCAGGCGGTCTCAGAACCACAGAGTCACCCGCCTAGCTTCTTCCCTCTGCTCTCTGGTGGGCAAAGGCACCTCTGAGAGGCTGCATCTCCAGAGGGGAGTGGGAGGTAGAATAGAGCTGAGGTGCTCTCAGCTCTGGGGCTCTGAGAGTCTACAAAACCACTGGTGTTGGGTGACAGAAGCAGAGTGTGTGGTCAGATCAATGACCACCTCAGGGATTTCCATGTCTGTCATATAGGAAAGCCGGTGCTTAGAGAAATTGCAAGCCAAAATTTAAGTTCTGTTTCTCTTTGTATTTTGAAGATGGCATCATTCCTTGGGGCAGTAGAGACCAGGGACCTCTTGTAGAGACAAAAGGTTTGTAGGGATTGCAGGGGTGAAAGCACAAAACAAAACTGAAAATGTTAAAATGTCCACACTTCCTCTTTAAGAACAAAACAAAACCACTTCCTTGGTAAATCTTTGATTTTCAGGAGGGGATGTTTCCTAACCAGAGCATCCCTCACTTGCATGAAGTCTCTGCTCAGAGTCAGAGCCTACTGCTGGGCACCTCCTGAGTGCTCAGTGATGCCAATGCCTGCAGCCACCATTCATATTGTCATCTGCTGCTGATACCTGGCATTGTGTAGGCCCCACCATAGGTGACTTTTGCCCATCCTGGCTTCTGTCAACATCCAGCCTTGTGTCCAGCAAATGGCCCTTCCATCCCTGTGAAACAGCTGGATGGGAAGGCAGGGTTTGCCTGTGTAGACTGAACCTGACTTACCTAAGACGGACAGGACTATGCTCTGGCTGGGTGATGAAAGGCAAAGTGAAGAAGTGAATAGTGGACCATCCTAGGCTCCACTGTCTCCCTCTGACACTCACAGACCCTGCTCTGGATTCATCCTCCTCTGCTACAGACATGATTTTTGTCCCAAGTTCCATCCCCAGGGCCCCGAGTGACAACTAGCGAGTCTGAAGCAGCGTATGTGTGCCACTGAGGGCACTGGGAGACTTCAAGCCATTTGGCTTGGAAGGGACCAACATTCATTCCTCACAATGGGGAGAGGCATCTCAGGGGCCTTTTGCAGGCCACAGCTTGCTCCAAGAAGGTGAAGGAGACACACCTGCCTCCCAGCTCACCCAAACCACACAGTGCTGATGATTACCTGTTATCCCCTTAGGAATGGGATCTGGCTTTTTCTGAAACACGCTCTGCTCAAAAACCTTCCATGAGTCACCAATACCAACAAAAGCTCTTGACCCTTGTACTCAATATCCAGGAACTTCTTTAACCTACTTTCTGAGTCTTTATACCTTTGCTCATACTGTCTCACCTCACAAAAACGCCTTTTCTTTTATGCTTTTTCATTCATCAGCTCTCTACCCTTCCCTTAAGGGCAAGTTCAACTTCTTCCCACTCCAGGTAGTCTCTCATGACCTTTCCAGGTCATACTGCCTAAGCAGCATATTTTTATACCTCTCCTCATGTGACTTGATCATCCTGAGACCATTTGCATGACTTGTCCCACCCAACTTAGGTTGTGAACTCCTTGGGACAGGATGGTGCCTTTGTGCCTCTGATGTTACCATACATCACACCTCTTTTTTTTTTTTTTTTTTTGAGACTAGGTCTTGCTATTTTTACCTGTGGAACCGCAGGCTCTCGTTGCCCGGGACACCACAGACTCAAGCAATCCCTGGCCTCAGCTTCCCAGGTAGCTGGGACTACAGGCGTGCGCCACCACGCCCAGCTATTTTTTGGAACTAGGTCTCACTACATGCCCCAGGCGGGACTCGAACCGCGATCCCTAGACCCGGCTGCTTCATAGGCTGAAGCTTACAAGCACGAGCCACCGTGCCCGGCATCACACCTCTTGTAGTGAATCCATCACTAAGGATCAGACACATGCTACCCCTTATCTCATTTTGTCTTCACAATAGGTAGGAACTATTATGCTTCTCATTTTCCAGATGGAGAAACTCAGAGACATAAGCTCCCCCAAGTTCATGGAGCTAATATCAATACAGCTAATAGCAGAACCAGAGTTCAAACTGGGGTCAATGACCCAAAACTAATGATACCATTTTCAGTCAGGTTTAAGATAATGACATTGTCATCCTCATAGTAGGTGAGGTAACCCACAACAGAGCATAAATTCAGTTATAAAAGATTCTAGGCAGCCTTGTCTATGTTAGAGACTTAGGGGAAGGAAAATAAAGCATAATATAGTTAAACAAGAAGACTCACATTTTAGTAGCAGGAATTTCATGAAACAGAATCGTTGAATATAGACCAAGGAGGATACACTGCCCACCATGTTTTCAGTCCTTTCCACTCAGGTAACATTTTCCTTCTAACATTTCCCCTATTTTATTGTCATAGCTATCTTTAGTCCTTGCTATAATCCACACTCATCTCAACTACTGTACTAACTTATCTGCTCTCCCTGTTTCCTCTTGCCATTTTACAAGCCATTCTCTATAAAAGAACAGAAGTGATTTCATAAAAACATAAGCTAGATTATGCACTTACCCTGGTTGAAACTCTCGTGTAGCTTCTAGTTTCTCACCTGGACTCTGGAAAGCTCTATGTGGTCTCCTCTCATGCATGCCACTGCTCTCACACAGCTTCCCGCCTCACTGGACCTCTGCGCCCAAAGACACCAAATTCTTTTCCACATCAGATGTTGCCCCTGCTGTTCCCTGGCCTGCTGTCCTTGAACCCAGTTCTTCATGGCTATCCTCTCATCCAGTGTGAATCTTCTCCAGTGTTGTCTTCTTCAGTAGCCCTTCCCTAGTGCCCTCATAATATTACACAGACATCAACAGGGATGACGTGGCTAACATTTATTGATATTTGTAAAGTGACAAAGACTGTCTATGTATTTTTGCTACCTGTGAAGTAGATATTGTTATTATCTCATTTTAAAGAAGAATTGTGACATGGAGAGGACCAGAAACCTACTCAGGTGACTCCAGGAGTGACAGGGCTGTGATGCAGTATGGCCCTGAAACTAGAACTTTCGGCCCCGATTGCCCTACACTCAACCTTGCAGGTCAGCCTACTGACCTGGAAAATTGGGACCCTACATTCCTCGATAACATTCAAGTTCCTAACATAAGCCTATAATGAGTAAATACAGTTTCACAATGTAAACTAAAACAAGCGTTATACTGTGCAAACAATAGAAGATAAAAATCACCATTGAAGTTAATATGAAGAGACATCTCAGAACTTCTGCCAACAAACTAAACTTGACTGTTTCATGATGACAAGACACAACATACATATAAATCTGATGGGTTCAAATCTTTGATCCATTCTTTATGTCAGTATGAGCTTTTATTCCTTGTGGATTATGTAAGAATTCTTTGTATAAGCTAGATAATTACCCTTTGATGATTTGCAAATATCGTCTGTCATTCTAGATGATGGCTAGAATAAATAAACAGAATGGACTGTCTTGCAGATACTAAGTGGGAGTAAAAAATATCATTTAAAACCAATGTGATCCAGGAATCCCATTTCTGGGACTCTACCCAAAGAATACAAAATCACTAATTCAAAAGAAAACCTGCACTTGGATGTTTATTGCAGCACTATTTACAATAACCAGGATGTGCAAACAAACCAAATGCCCCCAAACAGATGAATGGATCAAAAAATTATGGTATACGTACACAACAGAATATTATTCATCACTTAAAAGAGGCAGATTTGATGTATTTGTGATAACATGAATGAACCTAGAAGGAATAATGCTAACAGAAATAAACCAGAAAGAAAAAGAGAAAATTGGAAGGTTGCACTTACATGTAGCATATAGGGGAAACAAACAAAGGGACAAGTAAAACTTTTAACTAACAAACTGTCATCAGAACTTTAGCATAGAGCAAGGGAGGGGGAGGGGTAAAGTTAAGGGAGGGATGGGCACAAGTGATTATGATGATGGTTTACAGGTGACAAGGTGGTGGGAGAACCTCAGGGTATAAAACAATGTAAAATGTGTGTGTGCACATACAGTCAATTTTTTAAAAAATGTTTAAATAAAAAGGAATAAAGCCAGTGTGATCTTGATTAACAGAAATCCTTAATTCTTACATAATCAAATTTTGAAATTCTGTCTCATGCTTCTTAGATTCAAAGTGGTGTTTAATAAATTCTTGCTGCCAGATCACAAATAGGTCTACATATATTGTCTCTACTAATCTTACAGTTTCCCAACATGACTATAACTATTGGAAAGGTCCCAATATTATACTGACAAACCCAAAATATTCAACAGTGATATCTATCAGACTTGGAAGATAACCCAAAAACTCTTTGTATATCCATATAAAAGATTAAATGGTTTATAAAGAAAAGAAAATACAATTTTTAAAACAACATTTTATGACAAAGCAGAATGCAGTGATGTATTAGGATATCTTGTTTTTCTATCAAGCAATAGTGTCATCAGAAATAAATGGTACAGACTATAAATTGAAAAACTTCATGAAATATTGGTCTTATACAGCTTTTCTTAGAGTAAGTTATCAATAATTAAGATTTGATGATTTACTATATGTTTCAGAAGTGAGCATTATTGCATTTTAAAATCTGGGGAGGAATGGTGAGAATGAAGATGATAGAATTGGAGGTCAATGTTATAGTTTTATTATATATACATAAAATATGAAAAACAGGTAAATAATGGCTAGACTAAAGAAGTAGAATGGACTACCTGGGAGATTCTAAGTTAGATGAATAACACTTAAAATCAAATATTTACAAAGAGAAAATATGCAAGATGTCCTTTCTATGCAAATTTATTTATGCCCACTGAGCCAATACACATTATCTTATACAACAGAGAGATGTATTTGTGAGATATTAACAAACTTGTTAAACTTTAATTTTTATTTTAAAAAAATCCTGGCTACCAAAAGCAAATAGACTATATAGCAAACCTATGTAACATTATTATATAACAAAGCATATATAATATGTACATCAAACACAACTAAATAGGTGAGATAGTCTATTTCTATCTGTTAACATGCCCCAAACATTTGATCTAAGTTCTATCATTGTGTGGGTGTTGTAATAGATATTACATATAATTATAAACTATATTATTAGTTCCACATTAACTCCCTGACTTTATCAACTTCTTTCCTTACCTTGCTCTGTCTCTTCAGCCACATGGAACTCCTTGTGATTCTCAAGCACCTCAATTACCTCCAAGCCTTCTGTTACCTAAAGAAGTAAAAAATAAGTAGAGGAGGGACAAATAAAGAGAAAGTCAGAAAAAAAATTTATAGTTTTCCATTTCTGTGTAGATCCATTTTCAGCCCATCTTTATGTGGCATTAAATGGAACTGCTGTTTTATTTGCTCTGTGTATTGAACTATTCATGAAATTTATTAAGTAGTCTATTCTTTTCCTACTGACATGTGGCACCAATTTTATATATTAGTTTCCCTTAAATATCAGGGTCTGTGGGACCCTCTCTTTTGTTTCTTTGATCCTATTCTTGTACCAGCAACATACTGTTTGATCCTGTGTTGCTTTATAGTTTATCTTACTATCTGGCTAGGGCAAGATTATTCCTTTACTGTTATTTTTTAAGGGTGAATTTTATATTCATGAATATTTACTGATAGAAGGAAATTTAGGGTTTATTTTGGAAGTAGAACTGTGCCCGTGACATCTTTACTGCAGTTTTTCATTTCTGTTCAAATATTCAAATCTAGGAACATTTCCCTATTTACTTCTAGGTTTTGTGGGAAGATCCTTCTCCTCCCAATATTATATAAATATTATTTAATATTATAAGTCTATAGAAGACTTAACAACTAGAGATTTTTTTGGGGGGGTTAGAGATTTATCTTAATGTTTAGAGACTTAAACTGCTTGGAATTTATTTGGGGGTCATTATGCAGTTGGGATCTAACTTTACTTTATTCCAAACAGTCAGCTAGTTTTCTCACTAATGAATAGCCCATCTTTGCATCACTATTGGAAATACTTACTTCAAGGCAGACCACAACTCCATATATTCATCAGGTTGTTTCTGGGCTTCCCTGGATTTTAGGTATTGGAGGCCAGAATTTGTTGTTAAGATGAAGAGGCATGAAAGAGAATGACAGGATGATGGAGGTGTTTGCAATGCTTACCGGCCAGCTGTCTGTGGGGGATGATTCTGAGAATCAAAGGCAGCTGAGAGACAGATGGTAAAGAGGGGGTGGGAAGGAAGGGTGAGTGGGTGGGAAGGAAGGGACAAGCCTGTAAGGCATCTTGAGAGGACAGGTGAAGAATCCATCCATCCTGTCTGGGTGGACAGAGGAGTGATGTCAGCTGAGCTGCTGGGGGGGATGATTTCTCATGCTGAATAGTGACCTGAGGCCCAGGTCACTCCAGGAGTGGGTGCAGTTAACAGGTCCTCATGTAGTCCAAGGCCTCAGAAGACACAGGTTGTGGTCCTTAGGAAGAGCTTGGGTTCCCAGCTCAACAAGGATTGTGTGCTGAGAGCAAGGGAATGCAGTCCATCCCAGTGTGGGCTGAGACATCCTTGGAAAGTCCACACCAGGGTACTCTGAGGGTCAAGTGAGAGGAGCTTGACTTGGAGCATCAGTTTTGTGCCCAAAACACTGTTAAACTGTATGTTCATTTGAAGACATGTTGGATTAGAGGAGGGACTAGGGAGCCCCTCATGTTGTTGTCTGGACATTACCTCTAAGAGCCTGGGAATCTTGTTGATCCCCATCCCCATCCCACAGTGTCCTCTGTCCCCTCCTGCCCCACTTGAACCCACACTGGACAACCTACCACTTAATTCATGCCCCTTCTGAGATCATAAGTTCTGCATTATTTGCTGCCAGACCTCATGCATGCCATGAGCACAGAGCTCGGGTCGTGCAGGCTGGCGGGGCTTGCTGGTAGATGAGGTGCTGAGGTCACCACTGCACCAGCAGCCAGGGTCATGGACCAGGCAGAGGTGCAGGAAAAGGAACTTCCATTCACCAACTGTTAGTCTATCAATTTGATTTCTCCAACTAAAATGAGGCCCTGTTCTTGAAGAGTTTGTGAGATGGACTGGCTGTCAGTTGCAATAAGAGTACAATTTCTTGAGCTTATGAACAATGAGTGGGAGACGTGGATTTCTAGTGTGCTGCCTAGGATTGCTGGAGCCAATGAGATTGGGGGTCAGGACTGAATTCTTACAGTGAGAAGAGTCAATTATAGATTTTGATGAATGCCCTGCATCATTTGATGAAGGAATAGTGGGGATAATAGAAAATGGGGAGACAGGGAAGATCCTCAAGGAAGATCCCTTAGGTTCTAGGCTTCAGTATCCCCCACCATGTCACTTACAGGATACCTTGGTGCTTTAAGTTGGGTTGCTCACACATCAGTCAGAATTACTTTCTAAAAGGTCAGCTCTGATCCTGCAACTCTTCCACCAAAAGCCACTCATGGCTCTCTATTGCCTAGAGAGTCTCTGCAAGTTTAAATTACCTTTGGGAATTTGGCTCCTGAGCTGGCTTCAACTTTAAGCCTGGAATTTCCTTTCCTGGCTGCATGTATGAGCTGGGTACTCCTTCAATGCATGAGCCAAGTTGAATTTCATGAAGTCTACTCAGGAGGGTGGGAGCCAAGTTATGTCCTCGGAAGGAGATTTTTTGAGAGTCATAATTTTGCATGCTAACATATCTTTTCAGATTTATTCCTTCACAAAGCCTTCCTCCCCATTCTCCAATGTCCTTCACTCTGTCCTGGTGTCCATGCCACTCCCAATAGCTTCTCCCATACAATCCTCTACGGACTCATACTTGTTGCTATGCAGAGAATTCCCTGCTCCTTGCCTCTTACTATGACTCACATCATTCCTTCCTCATTTTATGATTTCCACCTAATATTAGCTCTTTGAGTGCAGCTCATTCTTCACACACTTTCACCTACTATATAAAGCCTTATATGGTCAAGTCTTTCTCTTCCTAGTGGACGACCATTTACACCTTATACACTCTCTACCCAGCCTGTTACTAGCTCTGTGATAGAGTTCTATAAAGTATAAAAGTTTAAAAATATAAAGGATTTATATTGACCCTTCTAGAATACCCAATTTATCACTGAAGACTTAAGCCTCTGAGCATTTGGCTCCCTACCTGGCTTCCACTTAAACCTGGAATTTCCTTCCTAAGTAGCATATGTGGCTTGTATTCCCAAAACGTATGAAACAAGTTGAATTTAATGGAGTCCACTCAGGAGTGTGGGTGCTAAGATTGTTTCCCTGGGAGTAGGGTAGTTGACAGAGATAGTAGGGATGGAGACGAGCTTCTGGGAGGGGTCCAGACTAAGGTCCTACCCCTTCACTGGAGGACCTAACAAGCAGAGGGAAGATACCTCTGCATGATGAGGGAAGAAATCAAGCAGAAACCATTTGTCAAGTTCTGCCCCCTGTTCTGTCCCAGTCAGCTCTGTTCAGATCTCACCCTCATTTTCATAAGATCACTTCAATCTGTGAGCCAGAAAAGCCGGTTTGGGGGCCCTAGGCAATAGCTCAAGCAGGAAACTCCCTGTGTACCCAGCTGGGCAGCCTAGCAGGTGAAGCTGCCTAGCTAGGACCTGGAGTGAGCCTGCCAGCAGGCCAGAGATAGGGATCAGTTGGGTGGGTCAGGAGCATCCTCTAAGCTACCTAAGACCAACCCAGTTCTGGCACTCCCCTACTTGGACTCCCAGGAGCAAGAACAGGGGGCTGATACCCTTGATCCTCTCCTCATCTGGGATTTTGTTATTTTCTCTCTTTACCATCTAACTTTGGAGCTCTGACCATGACCCCTGCCTCCCAGGACATTTAGACTTGGAACTAGTGGAGTTAGGAGGGAGAGCAACCCCCCCCCCCGCCAAGGGGCATCTATCTATGCATTATGATCTCTATAATTTCAAGTGAGAGCGCTTTCCCAAATCAAGCTGGGAAAACCCCAAAGTCACAAGGGGTTCAGAATCTTTTTCTTGCTGTTTCCATTTTCTGGAAACTGTGTGGTTCTGAGCTTCCAGAGCCAACAGAATGCTACCCCAAGAACCAGAGCCCCTGTTTGGCAACCCCAAGATCCCTGCACTTCTAAGATCTGAAGACTTAATGATGCCTTGGTACTAAAGGGCGATCCTTTGACTAAGAGGCTTAAGCCGAGGCCCCCATTTCTGTATGTACCTTCATTCCTCACCAGACAATTCCGGTCTGCCAAATCCTGGGGGCGGAGCTCTGAGTCAGAGTATAAATTCCCAGCCTTGTTACCTAGCTAGAGAACAACCGCAATGCTCCACAAGCAGATCCCAGCCTGGGTCTCCCACAACCTACCGGACTCAGGCCAAGCAGAAGAATGCATTCCTATGGATACCTGCACCCTGGAGGTGAGGGAATAGTGCTGGGTATGTAGGGCCAGGAGAGCTGATGGCAGAGACAGACTCAGGGAAGGCTGGGGTGTTGCAACTTACAGACACTGAATACCTCAGCTCTGTCAGCCCCTTCCATATCCTGGGGACGTAGTCTGATCTACATGGGGCTGGGGGATCTGGGTGGATGGCACAGCTGAGGGCACCCAAGGGCTTGAGAAGGCATGGTGGGGTAGCTCGGGGCAGGTTAGCACCCAGGAAGTGCTGCTCATCTCTGCCAGAAGTGGATTCATGCTGGCTGATCCTCACAGCAAGCAAGCATCTACCCCGTGCACATCCTAGGCTGCTGTGCTATGTGAGGATGGTCCACATTGGCCCCACCAGCCTCTCACCATCCACCAGGAAGATAACTACTTGGGTCTGTGGTGAATGTTACCAGAGCTGTCCAGTCTTTGCTTGTGGAGAGATCCAGGGTCCCTGGGTCAGGTGCCAGGGCTCTGGACCAGCATTCCCTTGGTTTTCCCTCTTCAATATGCCATAGGCTCGCCTGAGGAGGACTGCCAGCAACTTCCTCATTCCCTTCTCCGGTGCCTCCTTTCTCAGCCCACACTGTCGTTAAATGAGATAAGGGATGTCTTTTGGGGTGGGAGATGGAGAATCTATTCAATTTCCAAGTAACCAAAGGAGGAGAGGCCCAGACTAAATGGTGTCCCCACTGCCTTGGCCAGGATACCCTCTGGGGTGTGCCCTCCTCTCTCCAAAGTCTTTGGGGTAAAAGGGATGGGAAGGATGACAAGGCCAGCACTTGTTTATGCCTTTCCAGTCTTGTTAAACTTCCCAAGCCTGGATTGGGGGAAATCTTCCAGAGGAGACAGAGCCCAAGAGAGGACAAAGCTATTGAGCCAGGACGAAGCTATTGAGCCAGGACGAAGCTACTGAGCCAGGATGAGCTACTGAGCCAGGATGAGCTACTGAGCCAGGATGAGTTACTGAGCCAGTCTCTCTTGGGTCCTAGAGAGTTCATCTGACTTGGAGGTGGGACTTCTTGTCCTCACCTCTTAGTAGCCTGGATGATAAAAAGGGAAATAGTCTGGAGGTATTGCTCAGACAACTGGGAAATGTTCTGGGGTCCCATAGAGTCCTTATCTCAGTGGTCTCCTTTTAGGGAGGGTCCATGCGTCCTGGAAACCAACACCAAGCTAGTATAGCTCTGATCTAGGTGTTGCAAGGCACAGATAGATACACCCAGCTCTCTGGGGAGGAGGAGGTGGCATCACCTACCTGGCCTGCCCAGAGAACCCCTGGGGAAGGAAGTTCCCACAGGCTCCCTTGGAGCAGTCTTCCACTCTCCAGCTCCCTAAACTTTGTAGGAAGGTCTGTGTAGGGTACACCTGGTACAGGATCTTTCATATTGGACCTCCCATTCCTGAAATATGGTCATCAGATGCTCCCCAACTCCTATCCCTTTCTGGGAAGCTGACCTTGAGAACCCCCCTATAACTGTTCTTCTGACTGATTTGTGGTGAAAGCTAGATTCTTGGCCAAGGGGGCCAAGGGGGCCAAGAATGGGCCCTGGAATGGGATTTGCTTGTGTCTCTGCTATTAACTAGTTGAGTGCATGACTGGAGCAATCTTTCAGCCAGTTTGGTTATTGCACAGTGAAGCCAGCCCCGGGTGGATGCAAAGCACAATGTCCTATGGCTGTGTAGGCTTGCGCTTGAGTCCTGGCCCTGCCGCCTTGCAAGAGACCCAGACTCTCTAAACTCGGGCTTCTCTGCAAGCAGTGTGTTCTCAGGGGGTTAATAAGGGCAGGTGCCACGCACCATGCCCAGCACACTAGAGCATGTTCCCCAACCTCCCCACAAAGGCCTCTTCTATAAAGTTAAGGGGCAGGAAGAGCTAATATTGGACTGTGTGATCCAGTCAGATCCTGAGATTCAAGGGGTGACAGCTTTTCCATAGGAGTTGGCTAGGTCTCCCTGCCCTGAGTAAGTCTGCAGCCTGAGCAGGGGCCCCTCTCCCACCTGGATTCCCAGAAAACTGCTATCCAGCCAGTCCTCCCTCACAGTTGCTCGGGTTGAGTGTCTAGTCACGCTTCTGTACTGCTTGCCAAATAGGTCCTGTCTTGAGCACCAGGCCCTGAGTGCTCCCAGGTCCTGACCCTTCAGTGGACCAAACACCTGAGACCCACACTTGCTCCAGGGCCTCAGCCCAGCTGGCATGATACTCAGGCACACCTCTTAAATAATTTGACTTTCACCTTGACACGCTGCCACAGCATCTTGTCGTAGGGATGGGCTTGTCCAAGTTCCAAAGGTACTACTCTTACCACACCATAAGCTACCCCATAAACTTGGTTTTCATAATCTCACCTCACCATCAGGCACTGTGCATCTCCCTGCTGCATGTCAGTTGCCTCTGGGCCATGAAGTGTTGTTCATCTTGAAGATAACTCCAGCTGAGCAGATTATAGCAAGGACAAAGTACAGGCATTTGTTGAAATACAAAAAGGTCATTTCAGGCCTGGTTCCTGAAAGCATCTGGACCCGAGACCTGAATCCCATATTCAGCCCAGCATGATTCCTGTGGGCTAATTTCTCACCCCGTTAGGCTCTGTCTCGTTAGGCTCCGTCTCTTGACCAGTGGCAAAATATGAGTACTTTGTAGAATGCTTTGTAATTGGCTCTGTTCTGCAAATTTCTGTGCAAGAAGGTATGATCTGAGGCTTCAAGATGGCCACAGAGGAGCTCTGTGGAAGGGGGCGGGGGCTTTTCCCCCACTCAAGTTCTTTAAAGAAGAGAGCTCAGGAGATGTTGGTAGAAATGCAGCTTAGTAAGAACTCAGCAAGTAGAAGGACTGCCAGGGCTTGGGGGTTATTTGGGGGGCTTTCAAGAAATTCCGGATAAACGGAAGAATCTGTCAGGAAACAGATTCTAAGAGAAGACCGAGGGAGAGGTGAGGAGGACCACCACCACGTCTGTGTTTGCTGAGGGTGGCTGCCAAGGGAGGTGACAGTATAGCATCACCCTTTGTTTGCTGTCTAGCTCCTCATAGTGTCAGTTATCCATGATCAGCCTAGACCTAAAAATATGTGCAATGAGGTATTTTGAGAAAGAGAACAAGAGACCCTGTGTTCACATACTCACTTATGCGCACTGTTGCTGGGTGACAGTTCACTCCTGTTGGGCGACAGCTCACTCCTGCCCAAGTGGGAAGTGAGCAGTGAGGAGCCCACCATGCCAAGGAGGTGGCACCCAAAGGTCTTATTTCCAGAACTACAAGAGAAAACTGGGCACAGCCTTTGGTACAGACTGCAAAGTTCCCACTAGAATGTCCTAGAAGACTATTGACCTGAAGATGCTCAGCTTTTCAGAGTTGTCTCATAGAGGAACCCTGTGTGTGACTGTCAGTTTGCTTCCATCCTGACTTGGGGCAGCTGTTGGGGAGAGAGGAGGAAGATATGCTCATGTTGCTCTCTCCAAGTCTCTTGAGGCAGTAGCAGCCTTCCCAGTGCCCTTCTTCTGTTGCTGGCCCCCTAAGGGCCTGGAAAAGCAAACATTACTATAACAGGGACTATCTCTCAGAGGGTTTACAGGGACTCTTTTCTACATACTTTTATGTTTTTCTCTGACGCCCAGTATTATTTTATTTTATATTTTTAATTTTTTGAGGCTAGGTCTCGTGAACTCAAGTGACTCCTAGCTTCAGCCTCTCAATAGCTTGGATTACAGGCATGCGCCACTGCGCTCAGCTATTTTTTTGAGATTAGGTATCACTAGTTGCCCGGGGTAGTCTCAAATCCTCAGACTCAAGTGATTCCTAACCTCAGCCTCCCAGTAGCTTGGATTATAGGTGCGTGCCACCACACCTGGCTCCCAGTATTATTTTAATTCAGAAAGAACTCCATCCTCTTAAAAGGACACCATCCTTTCCCCACAGGAGGGGTTGTCTCCATGCCACCTGCTGACGGTGAGGGTTGTTCGGATGAGAAACGTTCGACAGGCTGATATAGGTGAGTATTCCTACCCTTCCCTCCATTTCTGTTTAGGAAGAGATCCCAGCTAGAGACAGGTCAAGAGGCCATGTCTGTCTGTACGTGTGCACATATGTGCATGGTCTACATTCAGGTTGTATTTTAGACATTGAGGTTTATACCACTTTCCAGGCCCTTCCTTCTACCTATAATCTCAGTAGCTCCTGCAGCCTGCCTGCATCGGAGAGCACTGCTCAGCCCTTCTTGCTCCCAGGATCCATTTCCAGGAATGCAGCCTTCTCCCACACTGGGCTCTCCTTGTCCTCACCTTGAGGGGCTGCAGGAGTGAAGGGGGAGGAGAGGCTCTTGGGCATCTAGAGCCAGCAGTTGGTCCAGTTCCAGTGCTCCTCTTCTTAGGATATGGATACCAAGTTGGGTTCTGAGGGCCCATGGCATTAGCCCTGTAGTTTCCAGTCCCGCAGCTTAAGTTCACAGATGCAGTTTATCTCACCAGGGCCATGTGGCAGTGTTTTCTTGTGGCCTTAAACTCACCTTCCTCCTAACCCTGCTGCATTAACAGACCCTGGGGGTGGGAAATGGCTGGCTTCAGGAAGAAATCTGCCTGGGCCAGCCTTCAGGAGATCAGGAGAACCAAAAGTCCTTCACTGTGCTACTCTCATCTTCATGTCACCCAGACAGAAATCTTGGCTCTCAAGGAAGAGGAAGTGTGTTTCAAGTGTGTCCCACTCCCTGGTGATGACACGATATTAACCGGGGGACCTTAGTGTCTCCAAAGCTGTGACAGTCCCATTGCCCTTCCCTGGGATTCAGCCAGCTGCAGAGGGCCTCAGAGGCATGGAGAATGCAGAACACATGTGGGCACTGAGTGGCCAATATGCCAAGGGGAGGTGCGACTGCTCAGGGAAGTTAGAAAATGAGAGATGGGATTCCAGTTTTGTCGCTGCACAGGATAGAGGAGGGTGAGGACAGTGAAAGCAGGAGTAGCTAAGGAAGGTTGCACTGAGGCCTGGGATCAGAATGGGACAAGTTAGGAGCATCCAGAGACCCAGCAGCCCAGTTCGTGGGAGGGGCCCTGGCGAGGTAGGTAAGGAGCCGAATGCCCTGAGCACCTGCAGTGAGCTAGTGATGGGGCAGATCTCCAAGCACCCTGCCACCCACCTACCTGAAGGTAGGCTATAGACCCATTTTGATCATGCAGGTTAATATTGCCAGAAGTGGAAGTAGTATTAGATCCCAGTTCTGAAAAACCAGGGAGCCTGGAAGCCCGGGCAGAGCAGGGACCCAGATCTAAGTGGAGGGCACCTGAGTTCTTGAGGAAGAGTTGCATAACTTCCTGCAGACTTGTATATGGAGTGTATAATGTATAGATGGGAGATGCTGATAACTTCCCTAGGAAGTTGATAACCTTGCTAAGAAGCTAGCACTGCAGTGTAGAGATGCTTATGGACCCTCCTTAGCTGCTGTTTCCAGCTTTTGCATTCTGATTTTAAATTCTGCAGTGACAAGATAGAGTCCTAGCTTCTGTCATTATTCTGCAATGGTCTGGGATATTGATGTGTCCCCTTGTTAAAATGTATACTTTGAATCTGTCTTCACTCAGTATGCTCTGCCTTTCGAAACCCTCTTTAGCCTAGTTGAGGGGGCCCCTGAGACCCAGTATCAGGCACTAGGCTCAGTCCCCTGGAAGTGAGGTGTCCAGAGCAGATGCCAGTGGGAGAAGCCCCAGCAAAAGGCCATTCAGATCCTGGGTCTACTAAGAGGCTGGCCAGAAGGCTGGGGATATGGTGAGCTTCTCCGGGCCTTTCCTTCTGCCAGTGAGCAATCTGAGAACTCCAAAAGTGCCCTGGGCCCAGGGTTTGGCCACCTTTCTGACTCCCGCTACAATGGGTGACTCAGTCACTTCACCCCCTCTTGGCAGAGTTCACCCCTTTCCCCTCTGGGACAGTCACAGACCCCACACACCCACACCTGCACCTACTGCCCTTTCCATGCGGCATGTCTGGCCTAGCCCTGTGGGTGACCCTGGCTTCATGCCCTCCTAGCATGCTCTGCACCCTGTGCCCAGGCCTTTCTCTTACCCAGCACCCTTTCTCATGTCTTCTTCCTGCTACATGCATAACCTGTCATCTAAGGATCCCATGATACATGGGGAGGCTGGAGGGGTGAAGGGAGCAGGCAGTGGGAGAACAGGCTGGGGTCTGATCCACTACCCTCCTCTTCCCCTTCCCCACATGCCCTGCTTTCTCCCAGTCTTGACCACGGCTGTGTGTCACACACCTAGATGAGAAAGTCACCTTTGTATCTTACCACCCTCAAGTTCTTTGACATCTTGGGCAACAAAGGCCCAGATTGGAGGACTAAACTACGGAGGAACGATTTGGTTGAGACTAACCCAGGACTGGAAAGGCACCGGGATGATCTCAATCCCATGTCTGTCCTCTACCCTGATCCTCAGAGGAAATGAGCAACACATAAATAGGGATTCTCAAAGAAGACTGGGTACCTCCCAAAGGCAGCCTTGTTCCACATTTAGGGCTGCCACCTTGGGTCATGTTGATTCTGGACTCCACAGTTGTCACAGGTGGGATCCTGTTGCTGCTCTTTCCTGGCCAGGCTTGAAACCATCCTTTTTTTTTCCCCTTCCCCCCCACCCTGCCCCCTTTGAGACCATCCTGATGCCTTTCTAAGCCTGGGTTAATCTCACCCAAATTGTTCCTCTGTAGCTTAGTCCTCTAATCTAGGTGAGTGCCACCCAGCTGTGGCCAGGCCTGGGAGAAAACAGGGCCCAGAAACTTCCCAACTGTCAAGAGTTTTTAATTCCTCTTGGGAAAATAAAGATGTCTCCAGAGGTATTAGCAAGATGATGTTCTCAGTCTCTGTAGAGATCGTTGAGTCATCCTGGTTCCCCACATTCCAGGAAAACAGACAAGTCATTCAGGTGACCCAGCGTGCTGTCACTCCATGAGGAGCAGGGATTAGAGCCTCTCTATCCCTAGGAAATCCCCTCCAGTCCCTGAAAGTCTCAGAACTGGTTCATCATGTTTAACTGTTTTCTACCATGAACACAGCACTCACTGCCCTGCAGTTAGCAAGTAATTCCTGACCCAGATGGTCATCTGGGCCCTGGCCAACCTTCCTCCATTCCTCCCCACCCGAACACACCCCCGGCCCCATCACCCCCTTCTTGGGCTGCACTTCCCATCATCTTCCCACTTTGTGGGAGAGGAGGCAGGAAGGGCTTTCTGCAAAAGGACTGAAAAGTGAATTAATGCTTGCAGTGTGGGTGTTCTATCAAACCCATCTCTTCTAGGAGTATTTTTGCCATAACTGGAGAGCTAAGCCTTAGGCCAAAAACCCTGAGATTTTATTTAACAGCTTTATTAGAAGAATTTTAGACATGAGCTGATGATAGAAAAGGAAATTTAGAAGAGAAGGGGCCTTAAAGAGCCCTTCAATCATCGTAAGTAAATGCATATTGAGTTAGATGGGGTCTCTGCCTGATGACTCCCAGTCATCAGTCCCAGAGGCTGACCTGAGGAGAATATTCTAGGCCTCTAGAGTAGCTGGTATCCAGAAAAAGCCAGGGAGGAACCCAGGAGGACTGAGCAGGTTCCCAATGAATCTCCCTACGGGCAGTTGCTGTGACCCAGCCCAGACTTTCTGTTGTAAGACAAGACTGTAGCAGGTAGTTGGGTTTTTCCATTCATCCACTGATTCAGCACACATCCTGCAAATGCCAAATATGTTCCCAGGGCTAGAGGCACTATCTCCTGCACCTCCCAAACACTCAGGGAGAGGTGGAGAATGGCCCACCTACCAGTGCAGGGCAGCATGGTAGTGCTCTACCAAAAGAGCAGAGGACTCCGGGTAGGGAACGCTTGGCCAAGACTGGAGACATGGGGAAGGTTTCCAGAGGAGTCTGCTTCTGAAACCCAAAAAGGCAAGTCAGGGGGAAGATGCGGTAAAAGAAAAGGGTGTTCTGGGCAGAAGGAATGGAAAGGCAGCGTGGCACCTTCTGAGACCTGCAAGAGATAGGGTTTGGTGAAGTGTGTGTGTGTGTGTGTGTGTGTGTGTGTTCAGGGACTGGGATGACAGGAAGATGGAAAAATGAGGCAGAGGCTGAGAACTGGGCAGTGACAGCCATGTTGAGTTGTTGGGACTCCTTCCTGAGATGGGAACCACTGAAGGCTCTCAAGCTGGGTGATGACATGGTCAGATCTGAAAAGACTCCTCTGGTTTCTCTTGCGAGAAAAAATTTGAGTAGAGCAGGATGATGGGGAGCCCAGTTGGGAAAGGAGAATGAAGATGTCAGTGGTCTGCACCAAGGCAGGGGCAGTGCTGCTAGGAGATCGGACGGGGACAAGAAATCAAAGGAGCTTTATGAATTCTAGGTGAAAGTCAAGATACTTGGTGTCTGACCTGGACACCTGAGTTGGCGATGAGAAGTTTGGGCACTGAGGGTGTGGGTGGAGATGATGAGATCATCATTTTCTTTTGAGTCTGTTGGGTTTTATTCTTTCTTTGCGTCTGTATTAAGTGATGATTATAGCATCTTAGAGACAGTATGTCATCTTACTTTTATTCAGAAGGAGGAGGGCCTTGAATTCCAGTTCCAAAAATTAACCAAATATTGGGAATAAAGTCAGAAACTGGGGACACTGTGATACAAACCTTGAGTAAAGCTGACAAAGATTCTGATAAAGCTCAGTGTGGCAACAATCTAGGACTTCAAGGGTCCTGTGGACACCATTAGTTCTAGCATCACCAGACATTGTTAGTAATAATTATGATCTAGCCCAACCAATACAGAACTCCCATTGCCACACCAGCTTTACCATCTAAAGGACCCTCTGACCCTTGAGAGTCATTACTTTTACCATTTCCTATGTATCCCAGTGGTTCTGGAAATCACCCCAGTAGATTGTCAGAAATATGACAAGGGTCCCATGACCCCTTAACCTCCCTCCTCCAGGATGGTATGGAAGGAAGGAGCTGGGCTGGGCTGCTACCTTTTTCTCTACACCTTCCTTTGCTATAACCAGAAGGCTGAGGAGGACTTCTTCTACTTTAGGAGGATCTTTTGAGATCAAAGTCTTCATACCTTTTCTGGAACACATCCTCCACCCTCCCATGAGTTAATTATTTCAGATGAAAAAACCAATGGTCTCAAATGTGATACATTTTGGGGGTGATGCATCTTGTCCTGGAAGACCAATGTAGGTCAGATATAGATGGGACAGTACGTGACATGTAGATGGTGATCACTACTCTTAGATCCTGCTTAATAGCTTGTTCTACCCAAACCCATGGCTCACTCACAGCAAACTGTTTCTTCTCATCTTTGCTTCTCCACAACAAAGTGCAAGCTTTGGGTCTTTGGTTACCCTGGTGCTTTGGGTAAAGGCAAAGATAAACTTGACTTGTAGGGCTGGTCTTCCATTTCTGTCCCCAACAGAAGGAGCACTGTGTGGCCATAGCTTGTCCCAGATAGCTGGTGTTAGCTCAGAGAAAAAGGTACTTCCAATAAGAGTCAGAGGTCACCTTGCCTGTGAGAATGGTCAGTTGAACCTGGAGCCCACACTGTGAAACTTCTAACCTACAATGTGGGGCTTTGGGGAGTTCTCAGACAAAGGTCTCTGAAGAGTCGGACTCATGCGTCAAGAGCATTTCTAAAGCTGCAACTAGGCCTCGCTCTAGAAGTGACTTGTTTGGCTCTTTCATACTCTGGACCCTGTTGGTTCCTCACCCAACCCTCCTACCGTTGTCTTCCTTGGGCAGTGAGCCAGACAGACTGCTTTGTGAGCCTTTGGTTGCCCACTGCCTCACATGAGAGGCTGAGGACTCGGACCATCTCCAACTGCCCAAACCCAGAGTGGAATGAAAGCTTCAACTTCCAGATCCAGACCCAAGTGAAGGTGAGCTTTGGACAACTGCACCTGTCACCCTGACTGCATTTTTATTTCCCTCTTTGCCTACTTGTCCTTTTCTTTGATTATGTGTTCTGTCTTTTGGTCTTTCTTTCTGCATATTTCTTGTCCATCTATGGACCTGTCTCCACTCCCTCCTTTCCTCCCTTCTTTTTGCCTTCTTTTTGCCTTTATGCTGTCCCTTGAGCCTGCTTTATCTTTCCAGATTCTTTCCGCTCTCATCTTACCTAGTTGTGAGAACTAGATAGCTCCTACCTTAAAGCAGAGATGTTTCTAGAACATTCTACAGCAGAGAACATAGAGGGGAAGAGACATTCAGTCTAATCCTAATCAGAGGGTTTCCTTAAATCCATTCAGATGTTTTCTTATTCTTAATTCCTTGAGTATGTGTTCTTCACATGTTGATTTGCTTGATGGTGGTGGCCATCTCACTAAATCAAATCAAGATATTCCTTGAAGGAGAATCTTCCATTGAGCATCCTGAGGGTGACCTTGAACAGATACTCTTAAGATAAACTTGGCCTCATCTTGAGCATCATTCCTGTTCCCTTGGGGCATGGAATTGCCTCAAGGCATGGCACCACCCACAACTGACTATTTTCCTGCTTTAGGGTTGCTTCTTCATTTCTGATTCATGATAAGTCCTTTTGTTTTCAAGAAGAAATCTATATTTATTGTTTTAAAGTTATCTTTTCTGTGGTATGTATGATTTTGATAAAAAAAAAAAGAGGGATTTGGGTTTGGACTTGTCTGCTACTTTGGTGCTCTACACGTTCAGAGAAACTTCTCTAGTGACGAACTATAGAAATGATCCCTGAAAGTATAATCTTTTGTCTGCTTTTTTTTTTTTTTTAAAGACTAGGTCTTGCTATTTTTGCCCATGGAACCATAGGCTCACATTGTCCGGGGTACCACAGACTCAAGCAATCCCCAGTGTCAGTTTCCCAGGTAGCTGGGATTACAGGCACATGCCACCACACCCAGCTATTTTTTTGGGACTACATCTCGCTATGTGCCCCTGGCAGGACTCAAATCTCAATCCCTGGCCCAAGCCATGGCTTCCTAGACTGCCACCTATAGGGATGCACCACCACGCTCAGCCTTTGTCTGCTATTTTGATGTCAGAATGTGAGCTTCCTGTTGTTAGACTGCTGGGTTGATTCTGAGATATACATGGGTTTCTAGTAGTTACATGGCCAATAGGTCTCATTCAGTTAAGGACTCCTAGAACCAACTCAGGTCCATTAGATAGGGGCTAAAAATACAAACCCAATCACAACCCACATTTCCCAGTATTCTTGGAACAAGAGGCCTCAGAGGGTAAGTCATGTCACCAGAAATTACTGACCTTATAGTTCAGTCAGGTGACATGGCAGCTGCTCTGTGTCTTGGGACAGAGTGGCATGTAAGCTGGGTGCAGGGGTGAAAAGAATTCACCAGAGACATGATGGAGAACAGAATAGGGAGATTTTAGTGAAATATACTGCTATGGGAAGTATCTGGCAAGACAGGAGAGGTCTGCTGTGCAGAGTGAGGATCCTGAGGCTTTATTTATTTCCCAGGTATCCCAGATTGGTTGTTAGGTGGGTCCTGAGTGATAATTCAAATTTGATCGGTGGATCATCATCCTAACTCCATCATTAGCTGTAATGGGCCAAGTTTTCAGGGCAATCCCATTTTCCATTCATTTCAGGGCAATCCTTTTTCCATTCAAGCTTCCTAAACCTGCCTGGGGGCAAGGAATAGTGGCTTAATTTTAGTTTAACAATGATACCAGGACATTCCTCCCTCTCCCACAAGGGCAGCGACACATCTTTAGAAATGAGGTAAAGGTCTAGGTTTTGTAGCTGTTTCATGCTGAGTTTAGGGTATAGCACTGGCCTTACCAAGCATATTGCAAAAAAGAATGGCATGGTTGCACCTGGGCATGCAGGCCAGAGCTAGTTCTAGGTGCTGCATATTATTTGGAGAGACCCCAGGTGGATTGGTTGTCCAAAATGGGTTGCTCAAAAGACCAAGTTCGTGTATTCTGTCACCATTTGTGCCTTTAGGCCTTGGATACCCTGAGGCTGGTTGAACTGTAGGCTGAACTGTAGGTTGATGACCTACAGATGAGAAGAAACTAAATCAAAGGGTGAGGAAAGCAGAGTCCAGGTGCCAGGAAAGAAGAGTAGGCCACCATGCAGTTGTCAGGTACCAGGGCAGAACATTTGGATGGCCTGGTCAAGGGAAGCATCATCTGCAATGATTATGCTGACAACAGTGATTGGGCATCAGTTGTAGGTGTAGTTGTCCACTGAAAGGAGGAATTGCAGATGTTTTCCAGAGCTGGTTAGGGGTCTAATTCAATAGGAACCATCTTGACAGGACAGTGACCCTGTAGCTTCACCACAGTGTGTGTTGTGAAGGGTGCTCGATGAGGACCTGTCCAGATAGGTTGCAGATGCTTCTTATTCTGAGGCAAGGTTTTAAGATGAATCCAGTCTCCTGGAGAAATCTAGGCTAGCTAGAGGTAAGGAGAGAGTCTGGCTTGGGATTGTTAGCATTGGCATAATAATAGTGAGTAAAGGGTGTCCATAGAGTTCAAAAGCACTTAAGCCTAGAGAAGCTTAAGATGATCTCGGCACCAAGCAAGCCTCAGGAAAAAGGCTGACCCGTGACGGTTGGGTTTCCTCTACTAGTTTAAGGTGCTTTTTATGAGTTTCATGGGCTCTTTCCACCTCTTCAGACAATTGGGGGTGCCAGGTTGTATGTCAATAGAATTTGTAAGGCAGCACCAATAACCTGGGTAATTTGAGAAGTAAAAACTGAAACGTTGATTGTAATGACTGGGACAAACCACACTTGATCTTAGCCAAAAGGTTGAGAAGCGATGACTTGGATAAACCAAACCAAGGGATGATATGCTCTAGCAAGGTGGTAGTCACCTTGGAAGACGTTTCAGATTTGGTAGGGAAAGCCTCAACCCATCCTGAAAAAGTTATCTATCAGGACCAGCAGGTACTTACATCCATGGAGGCATGAGAGAAGTCAAGCTGCCAGTCTTTTCCTGGGTAGACTCTTTTATGCTTGATAGGTTTGAGGAGTTGGGGGGAAGCTAGGTGTCCCTCAGGATTTGTTTTAGGCTAATGGAACCGGTTTTTGGGGAGTGTTTTTAAGCCCAGCAGGATTTGATGACCCTGGAAAAAGAGTTAATGAGTGCCCAGAGAGTGTAACAATGTCTCAGATGGTTGTAACAATGTAGGGCATGTAAAAACCTCCTTTGAGATGCTTCAGGTGTGATGATTCTTCCTTCTGGAGTGTTGTATAGAAATTCTGGAGAAAGGACAGAGCCCTTTTGTCATTTTTCTCATGCTCCTTGTGTGAGTAGGTAAAAATTAAAGTCCTTGATGGGATACTAACGGTGCCTGGAAGGGAGTCTGACTACTGTCTTGGTCTCCAGTTCTGCTATATTATTGCCCTGTGTTATTTCACCACTGTCAGTTTAGTGTCACTGGCAGTGTATGCCACTTGAAAGGGTAGATTTATAGATTAATCACGGAATCTATAATACTTAATAAGATAGTTTTGGGTTGTCAGTAAACCTTTCTCCTTCCAGACAGCCGCTTGGGCATGAACTGCTGTAGGGCTTGGTTCAGGGAGTAAGCTATAAAACTACTCTATGAGCTCCAGCATTTCCATGGTCTACTACAAGAGATCTCCCCGAGGTCATCATAGAGGGGTTTAGCAATTAACCCAAGTCTAGGGCTCTAAATATGCTGGTATCCCACCATTCTTAATGGCAGGAAGCTCCAAGTGTAGAATAGTGTTTCTGTGTGTGGAGAATTGTCTCAGTTGCAGCGTGAGGGTAAAGCTTAAGAACTGCACCCTTTGTTTAGATAGATCTAGGACTATGAACCATGCAGTACCTAGAGGCACTGAGCTTATTCAGTAAGGCATAGGGGTTGGGACTTACTGGATGAATAGGGAGACAGCCCCCGTGCCAGTTTGCAGTCCCCTCTTGGATTTTTAACTGCCAGGACTGGGGTGTTGCAGGGCCTTAAAACACCAGGCTGAAAAAAGTTGTCTAAGAGTTTGTAACAATGGCTGGAGATTGAGCTAACCGGAGGCTGGTTTTGCATTTGGTCATGATCTCCTGCCCTAACAAAGGAATGGGACAGGAAAAACAAATGTGCAAACATGTGGCCTTGTAGTGAGCAGGACTGTGGTGCTGATAAGTATCCTGGCTCAGGTTGGCCATCAATACCAGTGAGAAAGATAGTCAACTGGTAGGTTGGTCCAGAGAATTGGAGCAAGGAGGGATAGGTGGCTCCCATATCCACTAAGGTGATCTTTGCCACAGCTAGGGTCGCCTGAGTCTCATTGATAGAGATTGTAAATAGGGGAGCCTGTCTCGCCTCTGGGCTTTTTAGAAAAAATGTTTTCCTGCCCTGGGTACTTCAACTTGTCCTCCCATCTGGTTTGTGTTTGGGGCTGCCCCCTACCGCCACCGTGGAGAGTAGGACAGTCCCTTTTCTAGATCTTGTGCAAAGACACAGAGGACGTGGCCCTGGAGGTGCTTCCAGAGGCAACTGAGCTATCCCATAGGAGCAGTAGAAACAAATTGGTAGCCCATTCAGAGGTTGAGATCTGAATGACCTGGGGCACCTTGGCCCTCAGTAGAGTCTGAAGTCTAGAGTACCAGAGATGGCCACTGCCATGTTTTTTGTTGTTGTTGTTGTTTGTTTGTTTGTTTGTTTGTTTGTTTTGAGACTAGGTCTCGCTATTTTTGCCTGTGTCTCGCCATTTTTGCTCACGTTGCCCAGGGTACCACAGATTCAAGTAATCCCCAGCCTCAGCTTCCCAGGTAGATGGGATTACAGGTGCGCACCACCACATCCAGATGTTTTTTTCTAGGTCTCGCTATGTGCCCCCAGCAGGACTCGAACAGCGATCCCTGTCCCTGGTCACAGCTTCCTAGACTGCCGCTTACAGGCATGACCATGCCCTGCCCACTGCCATGTATTATTGAGTCCTCTCCTCCTTTTCTTTTTGGACCTGACTAGTCTCCTCCCTGTTACTGTAGAGCTTGAAGACCCAGTCCAACATGTGAAAAAGGGGCAGGTAATTACACAGTCCCTGAGTCTATGACCAGAAGAGTCTCAAGAGTAGACATCCCTGTTAGGGTTTTTTCAAGTCTTATATTTTGCAACACTTTTAAATATGCTGAAAAGACAGTCATTTCTCATGACAGTGCTTTTCATGAAAGTTTCAATATACCCAAATTGGCCTAGTTTGTCTTTTTCACTAATTTAGAATTTTACTATCAGGAAATTGTCATAGGATTAACAAACTTAGTTATTTTTCTAAAATAATTACCTAGAGTTACAAAGATCTTTGAGGAGGCCTTTTTTTAAACAGGTCTCTGCATTACTGACAGGATTAGACTTCTCTTAGTTAACCAAGGCTAAAGATGAGAGATCTCCAGCTATTTAGATTATCTAAGCTGTCTTTGTTATCAAGCTAGTAAACACAGTTCTAAAATGTTTTAGTCCTTTCTGCAGACTGAAAACCCAAAAATCAAATACTCTTCAAACTGAAATCAGGTAACAAAACAAGTAAAGCAGGGTACTTAACTAAACTTACAAGTGGAAACAGCTGGCCCTTTAAACTAAGTTGCTCCCCAGTTTCATCCCAGCCCACCCATGTAGTAGCAAGACAAAGCTATCTTAAAAAGAATCAAAAACAAAAACAGACAAGCATCACTGAGGATACAAGGTACTCCTTTAGTTATCTTACCATACAGTTCAGTCTCTGAGTCCAAAAAGCTACATGTGGGTTCTTCAGTCACATGCATCCATAAGATGGCATCTGTCCCACCTTCAAGCCCGCAGCAAGAGATTCAAATCAAATGAAGAAATAAAGATGGTATTATTGGTCTGCCTCCAAAAGGCACAGCTCCAACAGTCTTTCTGCTGCAACCTTGAAGTAACCCAAACCACCAAGACTTACTTGAAACAGCAACAGTAGTACTTTAGACCTCTACACTATTGCACCCAATACTATGATAACTAACATTATAATACCTAACCCTTTTAAATGCATGCATGCTTCAAAGTAAACCATTAAATTTTTGACTAGTCCTTGTTTACCAAAAATTTTTAGATCGTGATCTCAAAGTTTGGTTTGTTTTACTTTAGACTTTATTTAGCTGCCATCTACAATTAATTCTTTTATAGTTCCCTAGTAAAATTTAAAGTAATTGTAACAGTTTTTATATGAAATAGCGTGTAGATTTTAAAAAGAGAAAAGCATTGCCTATCCATGAAATAAATCAGAATAGTATCTGAGGGTGAACAAATAGAAAGTCCAGTCCCATCCATAACTGGAAGGTATTAGAGAACTACAACTGACCTCAGCATTGGAGCAAAGAGGTCCAGGCTGCTGTTTGCTAAAACCAAGGGCAGTGCTCCCACCAGCCAGTCATAATGGGTCCCTCACTTTCGTCCCCCGCATTCTTTCCTCTGTCTTGACCATAGCAAAAAGAGGTCTAGCCAGGGGATGGTAGCAGAACTAAGGGTACCATTTATAGGCCAAAATTTTTGTCCTCTAGTTTGTGCTGGGGGCAGGCAGTATTGCAAATGAAGAGCAAGTGTTTTTCCTTAGAGTCTGGAAATTGAATTTGTGCCAGTTTTCCAAGAATGCAATCTAAGGGTGAGTCTTGTTTAATTGAGATAGACTGTCCCATTGTATCCTATAGCTGACGATTAACACCATGATCCCTGCAGCAACAAGCTGAGAGTATCCACATAGACAATCCTCTGGTCCAGGGGTATCACTCCCAGAACTCGAGGTCCAGTGATCCTATGGTCCAGTGGCTTCCCTCCTGGGAAGCAAAATTCTCCAGTAGGAGAGTCAGAACAGAGGAGGAAGTCTTCAGAGAGTTGGAAAGGAAGGAATAGATGTTTTCCTCCCTTAATTCATTTTCCTGCAAATATCTCTCCTGCTTGAACAGGGATTTTTATGCTGGGCCCCAGTCCTCAGGTACCTCCCCCTTCACCTCCTGCCCAAGGACTAATGTCAGACTCTATCCTGGAAACAGGTTCATGTAACCATGTAACCATCTAACCAGGCTTGCACTCTCTTTCCTCCACCAGAATGTGCTAGAACTGAGCATCTGCGATGAAGACACAGCAACACCAGATGACCATCTCTTGACAGTGCTCTATGATCTCACCAAGCTCTGCTTCCGGAAGAAAACCTACATGAAGTTCCCACTCAACCCCGAGGTGGGTATAGACACTATGCCCTCCACCAGTACTGCCTTCTGAGAAGCAGTTGCTTTTCCCTGTGCTGCCATTCCACAGGCCCCACCCCCACGCAGCCAGCTCAGGCCAAGACAGCACATCTGATTCAGCTCAGGCCAAGACAGCACATCTGATTCAGGTCTCTGTGCTGTGACTTACTAGCCAGTGGATTGTGGTAATTCCCCTTCTCTACAGTGGTGACAGTAATACCCACTCCACAGCGTTGGGAGTGGGAAAATTAATTAAGGCACCCAGCACTGCTCATGGTACAAAATGGAGATGCGTTAAGTATTGACTCCTTTTTCCCTTCAGATGGGTACAGGGGACAAAGGACAGAGAAGTGGAAAGGAGGGAAAATCTGAAAATGGAGAAAGTCAGAACTGGAAAGGACCAGAATGTTACTGAGTCAATCATTCACTGGATATTCAAATACCTTAAATGGTCACTGTTCCCAGCGCTGGGACTTGTCAAGGAGCAGGTACCACTGTTCTTGCCCTACTTACATAGTGGCAGGGAAATTCAGGTCCAGTGAACTCAGAACCTCCTGCTGTTACACAGCAAGAGATGTGAGAAAAGGGGAGGAAAGGGACCCTCAGATCTCCCTTGCCCTATGCATTGAGCCCTTTGAGAAGGCAGGAGAGCCATGGGAATGGGAGACAGAAGATTGAAAGAAGTGTTCTGGGTCTGAGGGGCTCACATGCGGGGGGGGAGGAGTTTCATGCCCTGAACCTCCCCTGGGTCATCAGTGATGTTCCTGGTGTTGACTTGGGGACAGAGAGAAGCAGAGGGGGCACAAGATCAGCTACCCCCAGGCCATGAAGCAGGACAGAATGGTACACAGAATGGTACTCCTGGGGTGCAGGGGGTAGAGTCCTCAGAGAGATGCAGATGTAGCTTACAGCTCCTTCCTCCCTCCCCTTACCAGGGCATGGAAGAGCTGGAGGTGGAGTTCCTACTGGAGGAGAGGTGAGTAGTCCCAGCCCCAAGGTCCTTCCCCCAGCAACTTCCAGGTGAGAGCATCTGAGAGCCTGGATTACCTTTCCATGCTCCCCTCTCTTCCACTCGCCCTGCCACTCCTCACCACACATCATCTCCAATTGGGTGGATGCTGTCAAGTACCTGAACCCCACCCTGTGTCAATATTGCTTTAAAGACTTAATGCTCTGCCCAGATTGCCTGCCCCATGTCCCCTGCATTCCTGAGAGTGGCTCCTGGGAAGAATTTTCACCATCACTCACCAGCACTTACTGAGGCTAGGCTGAGAAGAGGTCAGGACAATTGGGCCCTTCTCCTTAACTCTGCACTGTTTGAACAAACTCTCCCAAACCCCAGCCTGAGGCTGCCACTTCCGGGACCAGGTTGGAGGAGGCCCTACCCCATTACATGGAGTTGTTTCGTAGCATTTTCAATTGGGTATATGAACTAGACTCCTGAAGTTATACAATTGTAGGAACTTGAACAGAAATTGGGTCAGAGAGCTGGAGGATGGTCGGAGAAGAGGACAAAGAAAGAGTACCTACCTGCCCAGGGGCCAGCCCCCAGCACACAATATGCTTGTGACTAGAGATCAGAGTGCTTGGAGGACTCACTCTTAAGCTGTGTGCTCTTGTCTTGCTCACCTCTTCCCCTTGGCAGTGCTGAGCACCCTGGACAGGGGAAGGATGTCGGGCAAAAGCTAGAACGAGAGGACTTGGAAGCGTCACTCAGAGTCACCTGCCAAGAGCCTCCTAGAGACAGTTGGGGTACCTCATTAAAACCAGCTTTAATGTGATTTAACAAATTTAAATTATTGATTTCACATTGAGAAGTAACTGGTTTTCTCCTATCGGCTTGATAGGACTTTTTGGGGGAAAGAATTTCCTTGACTGAATTAAAGTGATTTGCAAAGTGATTTGTAAAGTGATTTGCAAAATGAAATATATCAAAACTGGTACTAATTAAGATCCTAAGATCTTAATTTTGTCACCTTGGCCTTAATTTTGGTAAGGGAGGCTGTGGGTTCCCTGGAAAACCATTATCTTAGAGACTTACATTCTTGACTTCATGACACAAGTACACTGCATATTCTCCAGGCCCACATTTGATTGGTCAGAAATATTTTTGTGAGTGAATTAAATAAACAGGAAAGAAAAAGAGTTGCTTTTGCTGGCAGAACTGCTCACATCCGCTCAGGCGGTGGCTCCGGCCTTGCCTGCAACCTGTCCATCCTCGTAACTCCACATGGTTGCATCTAGCCGCCCATAAAGAACTGCTATTTATTTATTTGTTTGTTTGTTTGTTTGTTTGTTTTTGAGACTGGGTCTCACTATTTTTGCCCGTGGAACCGCAGGCTCTCATTGCCCGGGGTACCACAGACTCAAGCAATCCCCAGCCTCAGCTTCCCAGGTAGCTGGGATTACAGGCGCGCGCCACCACTCCCAGCTATTTTTTTGGAACTAGGTCTCACTACGGGCCCCAGGTGGAACTCGAACTGTGATCCCTAGACCTGGCCGCTTCATAGGCTGAAGCTTACAGGCACGAGCCACCATGCCCAGCCTAGAACTGTAATTCTTTTAAGGGGAAAAAAAGGAACCTTCCTATTCCTTCTCACCCAAGCTTTCTTCCCTTTCCCCATGCTATTTAAACATACATGCCTGTTTTCTCCTTGAAAACCTATATATCTAAAGTTTCTTAAGCCAGTATTTTTCTTTAGGCTCAAGAAGCTGTCACTTCAGTCCTGACACCGTTTAGGCTCTTTGTCACTTTGGGAGTAATTGGTTAAAATGGCCAGACTAACCAAGCATTCTCATTTTGTTTTCCAGCCCCATTCCACCAGAACCCCTCATCACCAACGGTGTGCTTGTGGTAATTATCCTTCCTGCTTTGTGTGCCCCGAGGCCACTAATCTCAGGGGGAAAGGCTGTGGGAGAAAACAGACTGGGGCCCTTGTCCCAGAGCCTAGCTTCAGTCAGCCAGGGAGGTGTAGATAGGACAGGGGCAGCAGCTGGGTTCCTGCTCTTGGGGAGAAGGTAGGTGAGACATTGCCCCGATCTGGCATCCTATACCCAGCCTATGGGGATTCAGAGGTCAAGGGATGGCCATGACTCTCCTCTTGGGAATCCTTCCAACCACCCACCAGGAGGTAGCACCTTCCTAGCATCAGCCTCGGTGCCATTTTCCTGCAATTCCAACCTCTCTGTGAGCACAAGTTCAATATTAAAAAGATTTTCCTAATTCAGCTGCTGTTATAGCCAATTCTTGCATCATGTAGCTGCATCTAAAACTGCAGAATTCGAGGAGAGCTTTCCACCAAATCAGTCTTTCAGACTTTGTTCTAAAGGAGTTTCACTCCTCTCTGCTTCTGAGAGGAACATCTTACTGGAATTTACTATCAGAGGAAGGTGCCTTCTTTTGCCTTTGGATGAAACCACTCAGGTCCCATTTCTGACCCAAAACTAAGGTCCAGGTGATGTCTGCTCAGCCTAGATTTTTCAGGACAATTTCATTTTCAAAGAATTCATCTCAGAATGATGCTTTGATTGGATTCAGAAAACACAGACAGCATACCAGCTTCCCCAGTCAGTCGAAATTTGTCCTCTTGTTCATTCCTCCTCCCTGTGGCCTGGCAGGATGAGGAGGTGGCTATACCTGAATGACCCTCCCTTCTTCTGTTTCAGTCTCGACAAGTCTCCTGCCTGGAGGTTCACGCAGAATGCAGGAGGCACAAGAAGCGTGGGAAAAGTGAGCCCTTTGATGCCACTGCGGGGGGGGGGGGGGCACGCAGCAACCTCATCAGCATCAGAGCCAGCCTCTCTACTGGCCCAGGATGACTCAGGGAACCAAGCATGAAGTTCTATGGGGTCATGTCACCCCATCCTCCCCTTTGCCCTACAAGGGGCACCCCCCCATGACCCTTGGGGCTTCCAAAGCCTGAGAAACACCAAGGGCAAAGTTCTGTCCAGTCCACCCACACCTACCTGGGCCACAACCTGGGCAGACCAGGGTCCCCTGGGTCCTGTTAGCAGTCAGTACCAAGGACGGACAGGCACTGACAATGCCCAGGGCCCCTCTCGCTGATCTCCTTCCTCTAGTCAGATTACAATTCCTGGAGAGTCTTGGTATTTGTCACTGGGGGGACTAGACTTTCCAGGCCACCCTTCCCCCATCCCACCTATACAATGCCTCCAGCCCTGTCCTAGAGGGGAGAGCAGCACTGCCCGTAGGCATAGATGTGGGAGGTGGGAAGAGGCCTCTGCCCTCAGAGGGCAGTGTGGTGAGGGTCTGCTTCTGGGGAGTAGGAGGTGGACTTGGGGGCACCTCCTGGAAAAGCAGGCCCTAGGGAGATTAGCCCAAAGAATTCAGAATTTCTGAGGGCTTTCTGGGGAACGCAATAGTCAGTATCACATACAGGCCTTGTTAAAGGTGATTTCAGGACACCACCCAATCCTATAAGTGGAAACTCTCCGGGGCATTTTAGCCTGTTACCCGGGGGGTTCCATCCTGAGTACCTCCAACTAGGCTTTTTACCAGAGCACACTGAATATGGGGAACGGAGAGACTTCTGGGGGTCTCAGCCCTCTTGTCCTCCTTTCCAGTGAAGGATCTCCTGGTGACAGTGAATGAGTCCTTCGAGCACACCCAACGCATCTCGCACTGCCCTCACCCTGCCTGCTTCCACTACCCCAAGTACTTCCAGACCCAGATGCATGTGGAGATGCCCAAGCACCCACGGAGCTGCAGGGTACGAGGCAGCGGTTGTGGGTGGCAGAGGGTGGTGGACAGGCTGCCAGAGGAGACCCTTACCTCCTCTCACAGAACCCACCTGTCTCTCCAGCTTTGCTGCTGTGTACGCCAGAAGGACCCTCCTGTCTGTCAGCCCCTCCATTGCCTCCCTGATGACCAGACAGTGACCTTGCCTGTGGTAAGGGCCTGGATCTGGAAAGCTTCACCACCTGGAGCTCCTGCAGTGGGACCTAACGGGGAAGGGGTGTGGGAAGGTGGTGGGCAGCATGTCAGGGGTCTCTCTGGCACAAGTCTTGCAGAATAGGAGAAGGCTGAGCTGCTGCAGACTCAAAGTGGGGGAGCAGAGGCTGAGTTGAGGATGGTGGGGAGTGTCCAGGAAAGGGAGTGGGATTGGGCTTTTGAGACCACTCATTTCTAAGCTGTATCCATAAACTTTTCATCCTTCTCTTCCCAGAATGACAGCTGTGAATTACACATGAAGTCTACACCCTGGTAAATCGCCTTTTTTGTTGTCCCTCTGACTTAGTCATTCCACCGGGTGAGAAGTGGTATCTGTGGTTTTGATTGTCCTCTCCTGATGACTAATGGGCTTATCAGCCTTTGTAGTTCTTCTTTGGAGAAATATTTATTCAGATCCTTTGCTCATTTGCAAAGGATTACTTGACTTTTATTATTAAGGTATAAGAGTATTTTTTGTGCATTCTGGATACATATTCCTTATATGTGATTTGCTGATATTTTCTCCTATTCTGTGGGTGTCTTTTCACCTATTTAAAGGTGTTCTTCGAGCACAGATGTTTCAAATTTTAGTGAAGTTCATTGCATCCACATTTACTCCCTCTGTCACTTGTGCTTGTGACAGTTTCTTGTCAGTTTCAAGTAGCTTTCAAGTAGCTTCAGTAGCTTGTCAGTTTCAAGCTAATCCTATGTGGGAATAAATCTTGACATATTTCTTCTGAGAGTTTTCATTTTAGCTCAGGCATTTGGGTGATCACTCTTGAGTTAATGTGTATATATGGAGTAAATAGGGGTTTGTCTTCATTCTCTGGCATGTGGGTAGCCAGTTGCCCCAGCCTCTTTCCCCTTGGGATGATCTTGGCACCCTTGTCAAAAATCAAGTGGCCATAATTTCCATGTACAATTAACAATTTATCCTTGGACAAATTGCTTAATCTAAGTCTCCATTTTTCTCATCAGTCAATTGGAGTAATACTGAGAATATTATCCATCACTGACAGCTTTGAGAGTCAGTGACAGAATACCAGCAAATGCTTGGTGATCTGCCTGACAAGTGGGAGCTCAGCAAAAGTCAACTAATGTGATTACTATTGTTTTAGTAATTTTTCCTTTTAAGACCAAAGAATGAATTGTTTCCTCACACCTGTGTCTGCCAATTCTAGACATGGAAGAGAGTTGATAGGAGCTCCCAGGCTCTGCCTTCAGGAGACTTGACTTTGTTAGGCTCAGGTCACTAAGACTGAGGTTGGGAATCATCAGGTTCATTCACGTGGAGTCACTAGGCAACAGGATCTCAGGATTCAATGGATGTGGATACGCAGAGGGAAGAAGCTTCTGGTAAAGGCAAGGGCCTGCACAAAGGTTCAGCACCTAGACACTCCTGAAGTCTCAGAGCTGACAGGCCCTTCCCAAAAGTAGCAGGAGATGAGGTTGGACGGATCAGGTAGAGTCTCAGATGCCAGGAGTCTGGACTTGTTCAGGGCAGGGGCAAATAGAGGGCAAGTGTTAAGTGGGTTGTGGCAGCTCCTGCCCCACCTGTGGGCCAGACCCATGGGGGTGCCTGGTGAGATCAGGAATGAGAAAGGGTTTTTGTCAGTTGCATGAACACACAGAATGATTAATATTCTAGGAACAGAAAGAGCCTACCAAAGACTGAGTTCCACAGGAACAGGGTCAGCTCAGCACAGCCCTTACTGTAGAGCCTTGTCCAGGGAATCAGCCAAAATTGGCTCAGGGCCTCTTGCCAACTGTGCTGGCCACAGGCTATGGCAGGTGTCTGAACGACTTTGAACTTTTGCCTTCCTGGGCTTTGCAGATCTTGCAGTGGAGGCAGAGATTTCAATGGGTCCCTAATTTTGTTGAGTACCTGTTTACAATAGCCAACTAAGGCTGGGGTGTAGGAGGAACTTTCCATCAGCAATCTCATTAAGTGCTAAAGACAGTGCTGGGAATTAAACACAATTAGTCCCACTTAACAGAGGAGAAAGCAAAGGCACAAGATCATAGAAGCCTAGGTCCACTGACCCTAAAGCCATGTGCTCGCCACAGAGGTGGAATCTAGAGGTCCACTCAGCCAAGGTCCTCTGTCTCCACAGTTCCCAGCCACTGGATGTGCGGCTGGGCTTTAGCTTATGCCAAGCAGAACTGGAGTTCCTGCAGAAGCGGAAGGTGGTGGCGGCCGAGGCTCTAAAGCAGGTGTTGCAACTGGAGGAGGACCTGCAGGAAGACGAGGTGGGTGAGCAGAGGTCTATATCCTGCGCCTGCTCTGAGCTGAGTCTGTCCTTCCAGTACTGTGTCCAGCCAACCACCCTGACCCTGCCCTGCCCTGCCCAGGATGGCCTCTGCACATACTTTCCTGGTTGCTCTTCCTGCTGCAGTTCCTGGTGCCCGGGTGAGGGCTATGCTGGATGTAATCCAGTTGTGAATTCACCAGGGGATAGGAGGGCAGAGTGGAGCTTTTCCTATGCACAAACAGGTCCTGAGGTGGCCGGTGAGGACTTGTTCCTCTTCACAGTCAGGAAAACATTTGAAGCTCTTCTACCTCTCACACCCCCCACCTCCACTCAAAAAGCTCTAGGCTCCTTGTTCTGCAATATCTCCCCTTAAAGAACAGCAGTGAGACCCTGGAGAGATGCGGCTTCTATACTTGCTCGCAGTGCCAGCGTCTTTCCCAGGGGCAGACAGTGGTGTCTTGGCAAGAACCTGTTGTCTCCCTCACATTTACTGAGGCCTGGGACTCTTTGTTAGTACCCACCTTGTGAGGTCACCCTCAAGTGCAGGTGGAGACTAAGGAGGCTCTAGCCCTGAGTGGGCTCACATAGTCCATGTTCAAACGTGGCAGAGTAGGTCCTGGCAGATATCTCCCTCCCTCTCCCATCTCTAGGAATCAAACCAAGGGCACCTTAAACCTGTTAACCCAGCAGTGAAGATTCTGCTCCTCCCACATCAAGAACCCATTAGCCCACCCCTTATAGACTCTGTGTATACTGCGCCCACTTCAGATGTTACACCTGGGCCTGGGACATTGGTATCAGATTCCTCTAAAGAATGGTTGATATATAACCATTGGTGATTGCCTCCAAACTGGGTCTTGAGATAGTCACCCAAACCCCTGAAGCCCAACTTCGTCATCTGTCAGCTAAGACCCAGATTATCAATTTAACTCTGTTCCACTAAATCTGTTCAGGGTCATTGAGGCTTGGTGCTCAGTCTAGTTTCTGCTGGGTGAAAGCTGCTTTTCACGTCTTTCCATGCCCCACTCTCTGCTGTCTGTACCCTCCACATCTCCTGCCATCACAACCCTGACAGCCTGCCTGTGTGCCCCCAGGTACCGCTGATCGCCATCATGGCCACAGGGGGTGGAACAAGGTCCATGACCGCCATGTATGGACACCTGCTTGGGCTGCAGAAGCTGAACATCCTGGACTGTGCCAGTTATATCACTGGACTATCGGGGGCCACCTGGTAAGGAGTGGGAGTGGCTGTCTGGTGGAGCCCAGAGCGAGCAGAAACAGGTCAGCCTGGAGTTCCTACTAAGCACCCCTGGCCTGAGTCAGACCAGATTATGAAGCCAGGTAGCTGTACAGTCAGAGCTGTGTGACCTTAGCCACATAGCTTCACTGCTCTGGGTAGGGGTCACAGTGCCACTGACCTCATGGGGTCGTCCTGAGAGGCTTTCCCAGGACTGGGCACCCAGGAGACAGCATTCACGGCATCCATGTTGGTTGTTCCCAGCACTACTATTTCCCTGAGGGACCCAGGAGCTTGGAAGCCAACTGTGAGGTAGCCCTTTGCCCTGTTCAGCCTTTCCTGTTCTACCATCCTCTCTCCAACTGTCACAACCTCTTGGGGGAGGGGAAGGAAGTAGAGCTGGTCCAGCTGCCCAGATGCCCACACACCAGCCCACTGCCCATCCCTGCCCACTCCCTCTGGCCTAAACGTGCCCTCAGGCTCGTACCTCCTCACTTTCTCCATGAACTGAAGAGTATGCCATCTATGCCCCACAGGTGAGGCCAGGGAAAGAGCAACTCCTCCCAGGGGTCCCAATGCTTGGGGCCCACATGCTTGCAGGGACCCACAGAAATGATATTTAGCATCAGAAGAAAAATAAATTTAAGGCTGAGGGAAAGTGTAATATCTCTTCTGTCTTTAGATAACATAAATCATAAAACAGAGTTTTTAGGATTTTCTTATATTTTTTATTTTAATCTTTTTAAAGCCTTTTTGCTCAAGTCATAAGGCAGCCCATGGCTGGGCCCATGGTCACCCAAAGTCTTTTAACCAGATTTCATCGGGGACTGGTAGGCCTCCAGCTCCAGTGGTCCCCCCACCGGGGAGGAGCTCTGAGTAGCTTTCATTTGGGTGGCGGATGTGAATTTGCCCTAAGAAAGTCAAAGGCTGCTGGTATACCAGGCGCTGAGGTCTTCAGGCTAGGAAGGATAGAAGGAAGAATTGACTGTTATTGGCATTGTCTCTGTACGGAACAACAGGGTCTTCTGGTGAATCATCTAATTTCTTCTTCACAAGAAAACAGTGAGGGACATGTCATTGTGATCATTTTACTCTGGAGAGACAGAAGCAAGTTCCCTCAGCTGATGAGTGGTAGGGCTGAGCTAGAACCCAGGCTGAGTCCAGGGCCGTGTTCTTAATCTCCAGGTTAAACAGTTGTCCATGGGTCATAGGTTAAGGAGAAAAACTTGTTTCTATCAAAGTTTGGGGGTGAGGACTGCACACCTATATCTTCCTGGGTTCCTGCTGGGCAAGGCAGGATGTTGGGAAGAACTCAGATCACTCCAGGGAACAGGAGGGTCTCATGGCCTAGGGAAGCACTAGGAAGGAATCTTAAATATCAGTCATTTGTATTGATTTTTAAAGGCTTTTAAAAGTCTAGAAGTAACAGAATGACCCTTATGGAAAACAGAGTATATTTTTCTGAAGAAATCTTCCAGCAAGCTCCCACCTTCCCTGACCAGAAGCAAGTTCTATCACATCGCTGTGTCACTGTGGCTGAGGCCCACTGTGGGCCAGGGCTCCCAGGTGCTGTTGTGACACAGACTGAGGAGAGCTGTGAGCAGGCCAAGAGGAGGCATCCAGGGGTAAAGAGCACGGCCAAGAGGGAAACTCCATCTGTTTTTCCTCCTCTCCGCTACCTACATAAAAATTAGAAGAGGAAGGGGAAATAAATCCTTAGTTGGCATTTCACAACTTTGAGAATTAAACTGGCAAAGTAAAGAATCTGGGATTTGGAATCACCCAAACCTGGGTTAAATGTTGGCTCCAACTCCACAGCCCAGCACTTTTGTTACAACAGCTATCGTTCTAACACTGTGTTAACTCTTATATTCTTCACAGTAGCTGTGTGAGGCAGGAACAGTTATCACAGCTCTTCCCCTGTGTGTGTCTGTATCAGTCTGTTGCTAGGAATGCTATTAATAGCCATGCTCAAATGCCTGGGACATTTCTCATAGACACTGTTCCTTTTTGAGTCAGTATTACAAACTGGATCAACCCTTGGGGTTCTGACTGGGATTCCAAGGTGCCCTTCAGCCTTAATCACCAAGAAACTGGGGAGTGGTGAGGGGAAAGGTTATTGTTTACAAGACCTGGAAATTGCACAACACATCTAGGCCACAGTGAGGTCCTGAGGGTCCTGGGGATGGGGGAGGTCATCTGTTCACATGGGCCTGGAGTCCTGCTTTTATTGGGGCTAATAAAGGGGGAGGTGGTATCTAAGGTTTGGAGGACTTAACTCTTTGGAGACTAATTAAATCATGTGATAGGAATTTAAAGAGCAGGAAGAGACAAAAGAAGGAGAGAGGCAAATACAACTGATCCCAGCTGATCAGTTTTCTGAATCAACCAGGATCTGTGAAACAAGGAGCCTTGAGGTGGGGCAGAGGGAGATAAGCAGTGTGGTTCTGATCTGGTAGTGTGGCTGGGGTGTGCTTGTTTGAGCTAGGGCTTCTTTGGAGTGAGTACCGGGGCATCAAGTGAGGCATGTGCATTTTCAAAAGAAAAGTCCGCTGTTAAGGTCTCCATCACATCCCTGTTCCACAGATAGGGAGACTTAACGTGAGGAGCAGATTAAGTAACTTCTGAAGATCACACAGAAAGTGAGTGACCAGTCTGGTTTTGAACCCAGGAAGATCTGGGTCCAGAACCCTGCACATGGCAGGGCATCTAGAAATGGCAGCCTCGTGACTATGAGTAATTCTGCTCACCACCCCAAGACCCTCTTCACCTCAGCCCTTTTCCTCTGGGCACCTCTCTGGGCCAGCTGGGCTGCCTGCCATCTCTCCTGCCAGATCTGGGATTGATGGGACAAAAGCTGGCTCAGGTCTGTCAGCCACACTACCTCCCTCCAGGACCATGGCCACCTTATACAGTGACCCTGAGTGGTCTTCCAAAAACCTGGAACCTACCATCTTTGAGGTGCGGAGGCACGTGGTCAAGGACAAGATGCCTGCCCTGTTTCCGGAGCAGCTCTGCAAATTCCAGGAGGAGCTCCGGCAGCGCAGCCAGGAAGGCTACAAGGTCACCTTTACAGACTTCTGGGGCCTGCTGATCGAGGCCTGTCTAGGGGATGAGGTAGGTACCCAGCCTCTCCTGGCTGATGTCCAGCACTCGTCCTTCATCAGAGGGGCATCTGGCCTTATGTGGCAGCACCCTTGGGCAGGGGCAAGCTTGGATTGAACAAAGCAGGAAGTTTGGAAATGCATGATGGAGGAAGGTGGGAAGATTGTCTTCCCTTATTCCTTGAAAGTGTGATGAGAACTTGGTGTTGGGGGGAGTTCAGGCAGAGAGACAGCATACCCTCTGGGAGCTGGACTGAATCACCTGTAAGAGAAAGGGAGGGAGCTGGAGAGGCCGGAGAGCTGTCAGGCTGTGATGCAAGTCTGACCTCAAGTGGAGGAAAGAGGAAAGAAAAATTGGGTTGAAACTCCCTACACTACAAGGAGTGTGGTTGGTATAGAAGGTTCTGCAAAGTCCTTAGAGACTCGTGTAGCCAAGTTGGCTGCCATGGGAATCCAGTGACCCCAGAATGGGTTTGCCTTAGTGTCCCTGCCCCAATCAGTCCTGGCTGGGAGCCACCTAATGGAAAGTGTGGTCTCTCCACAAACATAGTCATGAATTTCAAGCACAGCAGCAGTGGGTGGAGACGGAGAGCCATTGTACCCCCTCCCTGTAGCTGGAGGTCTGCAGGTGCCTTCTCATGGCCACCACACAGAAGAAGGCCCAAGGACCTTCCTTCCCTCTTAGAGTTCCAATATGTGGCCAAGAAGGGAAGAGCTGCATTGGGGCAGCTATTGTGAGAGTTGTGTGGGATGTGAAAGAGCAGTGAGATCCCTCTGAGGTGCTGTGGTTCTGGACTTCAGGGCAAACCCAGTTAATACCTGGCCTCTACCAGCTGCACAGACCCCCAGGAGAAAAGAACTTTGGCTACCGCTTAGTCCCAACACAGAACTTTCCACCAAATCCATCTTCCCTACTCACAAGGGTACTTGAAAACTTCTGAGTTCAAATCAGAACTTACCAGAAAGAGGAAAGACAGCTAATTATTTTCTAGTGGTCGCCTCTTCCAGAAAACAGTCAATTTGAGCAAAAAAAAAGGATGACTTGAATCTCGTCTTCATTCATTTATTCTTTAAATAAAAGTACCTCCTGCATGGCAGAAACTGTGCTAGGCATAGGGACTCGGGTCAAAGCAGTCACAGAAGATGGTCCTACCCACCCCACCCCCACCCCTCAACCACTTGTGATCACCCACTAATCTGTAATTTAATCTGTCATCCTGATGAAGCAGGACCAACAGAGGCTGAGGTTTTGACTTTGGGATTCTGACAGTATGGGGTTAGAATCTGGCCCTGTTCTGTGCTACTCCTTGAATGGGAATTACATCCACAAGTAGTAGTAATATCACCAACAATCATGCAATGAGGAGAGTCCAAGGGCTTTGGTATAGAAATCTGAGCTTTGTCCGGGTTTGGTGTGGGTAGGAGCTGGGGTTCTTGGGAAATCAAGTCTAGGATTGATGTCAGGAGGCTCTGTGTTTCCATTCCACAAGCAACAAATGTAGACTGGTCTCTTTCTGAGTCTGCAACGTCCTCTGCTTCCAGGCCACTCAGCTCTGTGATGCCTACATAGATATCTCCGTGCCCAGTATGACAGGCAAGGCTGTTTACCTTTCAAAGGAGGCCCAGGGGTTACACGACCTTCTCAAAACATGTTTACCACCCCACACAGGCTCTGTGGCCTTCGATAGAGGTTAGCCTTGGATGCTCACTTGCAGTTATCTCCATGTCTGCTTTTTCTAAGCTGTTTTTGTTTTCTCGTAGAGAAATGAATGCAAACTGTCAGAACAACGTGCTGCTTTGTCCCGGGGCCAGAACCCCTTGCCCATCTACCTTACCATCAATGTCAAGGATGATGTAAGCAACCAGGATTTCAGAGGTAACACTGGTGGCTTGCAATATCCGAGGCAGGGCAGGAATGGGGGGGGGGGTGTTTCTCAGCAGGCAGAGGCACCCAGCACACACACCCTACCACCATACCTTTACCAAAATCCATATCAAAAGATGGTGCCAATGTGAAGAAACTGACTTTGCTACCCCTTTTTGTTTTGTTTTTCTCCCTGCATTAAGCTGGTGGGTGGGATCCCGGGGCTTCCCTGGGCAGGGGCTAGACGTGACAGAAGAAATTAAGGCCATGAAGGGAAGGGGTCCTAGATATTTCTTAAGCTGCCTGGAGGTGGGAACTCTAGAGACCTGCCTCCTTGCAGTATCAGTTTGGTCTTTGTTGATCTGGTTTTGAGTTGTCTCTGAGGTGAGCCAGTGCAAAGCTGGCTTGCTGGGACAGCAGAAGCTGGCTGTGAGCGCCCCCATGTGCCTCTCAGAGGAACTGCAGCCTCTCTGTCCCAGGCGCTCCACAGACTGGGTGCAGAAGTTTAGTGAGGTGGGGCTGTCCCAGCCTAAGATTGACTTCTGCCCACTGTTTTGTGTACAGAATGGTGTGAATTCTCCCCCTATGAGGTGGGCCTGCAGAAGTACGGGGCCTTCATTCCCAGCGAGCTGTTTGGCTCCGAGTTCTTCATGGGGCGGCTGATGAAGAGGATCCCGGAGTCACGGATATGCTACATGCTAGGTGACTCCTGGCTAAGGAAACTCTGGATTGAATTAGAGGAATGATAGGTGGCATACCTGTTCTCCCAGGATCTTGTCCCAGGTGCTGGGGGTGTGACCCTCACCCCAGGAGGGGTCTATAACCTATTCTAAGATTGGCCTCCCTGTCACAGTTTTGGCCCAGAGGAAGACAAGCAGCCACCACATCACTGGGGACCAGAGGGCACTGTCCAAATGTTTTGTCTTCACTGGTCCCTCCGGGATCTATTCAGAGCCAGACTGGGAATGGCAGGCTGAGAGGAAAGTTTCTGGAAGTCACCGCCTCCAGGGACCACTCACCACTGGGTCCCAAGGGGCCAGGGCATCTCTTCCCCCCCACGCAGTCTCTGGGAAGTCTGGCCCAGCTTCCGGTCCTGCACTCCCTGGTCTGCCAGGTTCCTCTGAGAACAGGGACCTGACTGTGCTGCCCACTCACTTCTGTACCCTTCAGGGTCAGAACTACCGCCATCAATAGGTGGCCAGAATAAAACCAGAATCTCCTTTACAGCTTCATCAACAGCTCATCCTATTAAACTAGTCCTCTGTAGCCCCTTTCTGTCTCTTTGGACTCAACCCATACCAAAAAGAACTCCAGCCCCTCTCTTGTGTTAAACTTGCTTAGAATCCCCTAGTCCACAGAGGGCCTCTCTTCCTCTAACACTGCTATTTGGGCATGTGGTTCATATTTCTGGAGTTAAGATCCATGAGTTTAAACTGTGGACCCCGTTTATTAACTGTCAAACTGGTCAAATGAGGCCCCAAAACTCTGGACCTCACTTTTCTCTCTGTGAGTTGTTCTTAAGAATAAAACCTTCTTTAGAGATGACCCTAATGGGTCAGTGTATGTGAAAGCTTTCATAGAAGTCACTAAGGTGCTGCATTTTAAAACTACAACAGTAAGAGATAGCATCACATCTAGCACTCACCAAGAGCCAGCCACTGTCCTAAAATGGTGCATCAACTGATATCAGAGGTGCCATCTGAGCTTGCACTCAAAGCCTGTACTTGCCACTTTCTAGTCCCTGGAGGGACTATCCCATATAAACCCTCCTCAGCTCTGAGCAAGATGGAGAAGAGCAGAGACCCAGGGGGTTCCAGTGCTGGGCAGCACTGCAAGGCAGAACCAGCATGTTCAGTGGACCTGCGGGCTCTGAACAGAGCTGCTCACAGCTGGGCCTTCCCTCCAGGTCTGTGGAGCAGCATCTTTTCCCTGAATCTTCTTGATGCCTGGAATCTGAGCCACACCTCGGAGGAGTTTTTCCATAGGTGGACGAGGGATAGAGTGCATGACATTGGTGAGTGACCCCTGACTGCCCTTCTGGGTTATGGTGAAGTAGAGAGAGGAAGATCCCAAACTGAGAACCAATCCACCTGCCACACATTTGACTACTGTCCCCATAGCCCAGAGATGGGAAGGCATCAGGGGTTAGAGGGTCTTCCTGACTGGAGGAGAGGCAGATTGCAGAGACCAGCCACAACTTTGGGCCCAGCTTGACCTGGCTGGGGGCATGTGCAGTGAATCTGGCAGTCGCACCGTGCCCAGGACAGCTGAAGAGGCTTGGAATCTATAAGCACACTTAAAGGTTACCCTAAACTCTACATCCCCTCGGACACCCCTTCTTATCTGTCACCTCCCCCCCTTAGTTTTCTGTTTGTAAAAAGGTGGCCTCCACTACCTTGCCCTCATCCCAGTTCTCTCACCTAGGTCCTCCTAGATCTGTTGCGTGGCCTCAAAAGCGAGGCCAGGAAAGTGTGAACTGTACCCACAGTGGGCACCTGGCTGCCAGGCAACTATGCGGTGCTTCCAGGGTGACCTAGGGACTCCAGCTCTTGTAACCTGCCCTCCATCCCCCTCTCCCCTGCAGAAGATGAGCCACTCCTGCCTGAAATCCCCAAATGTGACGCCAACGCCCTGGACACCACGGTGGTGATCCCTGCTACCTGGTTGTCTAACACTTTCCGAAGCATCCTTACACACCGGGCCTTCGTGTCTCAGTTCCACAACTTCCTGCTGGGGCTGCAGCTGCACACGGACTACCTCCAGAACCACGAGTTCGCCATGTGGAAAGGTAACCCAACAGGACTTGTGGGGGCTGGCTTCTGTTTGAAGGAAGGAGAAGAAGATGGCAAAGATTCACAGAGAAATTCCTCTGATGAATTCCCTGGGCTGGGTGGCAGGCTCCCCACAGACTTTCCATGCCTGGTAAAACCCTTAACAGCAGCCAGAGTTGTGGGTGTGTTTAATGAATGGGATCTGCATGACAGCTTGTGCAGAATCTGTGACCGTCTCAGCAGACAGGTGTTGGGGCCCTGCCTTTCCTTGGTTGTGCTCTGAGGATGCCTCTTATGTGAATGGTGCCCCCGGGAGTTGGGCAGAGGTGGCCCAGCTCACAAACCCCAAATGGCAAATGGCAGAGCCAGGTCTTAAAATGTGATCTTGCAGGTGTTTCTCTCATCCTAGTAAGACTCTGAGACTGACTTGCCACAATCATTGGTATGATATTCAGCCACGGCCTACAAATGGCTTAATAACCCTTATCCTCACTGACTTGGAAGAAAGGGCAGCTGGCATTGGGTTTGCACTAAACTAGCAGCTAACCTTAGGTACCTGCTACCTCACACACCCCATGCCTGCGTCTTAGAGGGTTTTCTGTGCATGTTCCTAAAGGACTTGCTAAAACCCCCATATAATGCTCTTTTCCATCAACCCACCCAGAGGGCCACTGGCATCCATGGAGCACCCTGGCCAGAAAGCAAGGGTTAGAAGCCCAGGCTTAGGCGAAGGAGCCCTAGGCAGGGCACTGTGTTCCCTAGTGGGTGCCTATGATCATGGCAGCGATCAGCACACCAGGACTGTGGTAACCAAAACCTTGACTTTCAGACACGGTGCTGGATGGTTTCCCGAACCAGCTGACACAGTCGGTAAACCACTTATGCCTGCTGGACACAGCGTTCTTTGTCAACTCCAGCTACCCACCCCTCCTCAGGTCTGAGAGGAAAGTCGACCTCATCATTCACCTCAACTACAGTGCTGGGTCCCAGACAAAGGTAAGTGCGGCAGACAGGCTACCCCTGAGCCTGAGCCAGAGCCGAGTGTGCCCCAGCGGCAGGTGGGAGAGTGAGAAGGACATCCACAGGCTCTCGGGCTGAGCATTACAGGAACTTGAGCTGTGCTGCCTGACTTGAGGTTCCATGTCCAAATCTTGGGGAGTGGGGTGGCCCTCACACGCACTAACTAGGGACTTGTATAGACTCACTTAGCTAATTCCAATGTTATTCTTACATCTGCGTATTTGCCATATTTGGCAATTCTTCAGCTGCAAAAAAAAAAAAAGACTAAAAGAGATTTAAAATAAAACCTAAATAGAGCCCAGTCAGTTCTAAAGTTTTGTACTACTCTAAGGTCTTGCAATGTCCTGTTTTAAAAAGAATTGCACTGCCCCCGTGTTGGGATATGAAGTTATGCTAAAGAACCAAGAGTGAAGATTTTTATTTATTTACTTTTGAGAAGTTCTGGTCATTTATGGGGAAAATGGGTTTTAGTCTAGTCTAACCAGGGTGTGAGGTGGAGGTCAGTGATAAGGATGACATCCATGACAATGACCTAAGCTTGCAAATGCATGACAATGTATTTTCCTACACAAGATCTCACTTATTACCATTTCTCTGAGGTAGACGGCATACTGTTCTTATTTCCATGGGATAGGTGTGAAAACTCAGTCACAGAGAGGGTAAGTGACTTGCCTAAGATCACACAGCTAGTGAGAGTGGAACAGAGAGGGTATTACGACACTCTAAGTCCACCACTCTTCCCCTTAGGTCAGGTATATAGTTGTCCTTGTCATCCCTGTGGCACTTCATCAGTTCCACAGTCCTCGCATGTCTCACAGGAGCCTGGCCAGCCATGGCCAAACACAGTTCAGCTCCAGTTACCCTCAGGCTGGCACCCACACCTGCCCAGATCTGTGTTTAGGTAAAGCAACACAGAAAAGGACTTCTACCTGTTTCATTTGGAGAAGGAACTTGCATTTGAACACATACTGACCTACTGCCTCAGGCCCTTTGTCCTAACCCAGCTTTGTCCTAAAAATAGCACAAATAGGCAAAACAGCTGAAGCTGGATCTAAGAACTCAGTGTTTCTTATGCACCTTTGCTCCTCCTGTGCTCTTCCAGCCCATGAAACAGACCTGTGAGTACTGCAAAGTACAGAACATCCACTTCCCCGAATACACCCTGCAAGGGGAGGAAGAAAACCTCAAGGAATGCTACCTGATGGAGAACACCCAGGAACCTGATGCCCCTACTGTCCTTTTCTTCCCACTAATCAACGACACCTTTCAGAAATACAAGGCCCCAGGTAAGCTGCCGCCCTGCTCGGTACCACCACTGGGGGCCTTTGGCTGAGAGTCCTGTCTTTAGACTTGTACAGTCCTCTAGAAGCGCAGATGTGGAAGCCTAGCCCAGCTCCAGTCTGAGTCCACTTCTGTTTGGCAAGCAAAAGAAAAGAAACCCACCCCCACCCCAAACCCTCAACCCACCATAAGCTAGCAGTGTCACCCTCTGCTCTTTCAGTCATTCAGCATTGCTTGACACCCAGCCATGTGTCTGGAACTGTGTTGGTGCCAGGGAAATCCTAGCACAGGTTGAATGTGTCCATGCCTTGTCCATGTTGAATGAGCCCATGTACATATGTGTACATGTTTTCATGTAGGTGTATGTGCCTATGTGTGCAGGGCCAGGCTCCAGGGAGAAATACAAAACCTAAAGTTGATTACAGCAAGTCTTTCTGTCTCCAGGTGTGGAGCGAAGCCCTGAGGAGATGGAGCAGGGCCAGGTTGACATTTATGGCCCCAAAACTCCCTACGCCACCAAGGAGCTGACATACACAGAGGCTGCCTTTGACAAGCTGGTGAAGCTCTCTGAGTACAACATCCTGAACAACAAGGATAAGCTCCTGCAGGCCTTGCGTCTAGTGGTAGAGAAGAAGAAACGCCTCAAGAGTCAGTGCCCATCCTGATCCCAGGGAGCTGCATGGGTGCTGTGTCTGCGTCTACTGTCGTAGGCTTGGAACCCCTTGGAGCTGAGGCCTGCACAGCCAGCCCCACTCTGGCAAGAGGTGCAGGCAGGTTGACCTGGGCTTTCTATCAAAAATTTAAACTTTTCGAAGTTCAGGAAGGCAGAGAAAGACAAAGGAAAGTCACAAAGGGATATATTTGGGGTTTTATACTCACTGGAATGTTTTTAAATCTTCCCCTGCAGGGAAAGGCATCTGGTAGCCACAGGCTTCTATGCACAGTGGAGAGAACTAAAGCTTAAAAGCATAGCCTGAGAAAGAGACTGGTTTCCCAGAAACCTTGGATCTCAGGGTGCAGCTCAGAGCCCTCCCCCTCTACCTCCTCTCAGCCTTTTCCTTTGGAGGGCCTTGGGAAATGTACAGGAGGACCTGAGAGGCAGTAGGGTTCAATGAAAATCCCTTTTTAAATTTAAGGCAATTGTATTGTATAATTTTTACAGGTCATTATTTTTGTGGTTTTATTTTTATGAATCAGGGTATTGTAGGAGGCATGATGCTAGAGGATCTGGATGGAGCACTAGTGACAACAACAAAGCCAAAGGGTTTTAGCAGCTACTCTTCAGTCACCAGAGCCCCAGACTGGAGGTCCCTGTGTCCTAACTAGACAGCCCCATCTGAGCATAGAGCTCTAAGAAAATGCCACGTCTGCTGCTCATGGTCATCAAACAAAAATGTGGGACGCAGCGCAGGCAGGTCGGGCAGGTCCCTGAACTACGCTGATGCCCCCTTTCCCAAAGACCCACCTCACCCGCAAACCTGCTACAGGAGCACCTCTCAGTTCCCTTACCTCCCTCCTCTCTGGTTTCCAGGTGGGATTATTTATTTCTAGATGGAATTCCTCTTATTCAACATGTAAATGTAAACACCATGGCCAGCTGTCATTCCAGCTGTCAGGGTGTCACACTTAGAAAATGAAAGCAGGAATGATCAACCCCTAAAACACTCTGCTGTCTCTGAGGGAGGGCCCCATCCTTGGAGATCCTGATGAATTACTGGCAAACTCAGGGATATAGAGAAGCCCAAGTAGCCAGGTCCCCCAACAGGTTAGGGCCATAACTAAATAAGAAATGTGTAACCCCACCTCAGATGCCCAGGCTGAGGGAAGGTGAGACCAGAACAACCTCTGGCACCCATGATGCCCTGCAAATCTGGAAGACATGGCTCCCTTTCTGGGCCATGGTGCTCCCTAAGCAGCACTTTGGTTGTCAGGAGAAGTGGTAACAGGTGTCAAAAATTTAGAAAACTGGCCTCTAGTTTATATGCTCACTACAAGTGTGTGAAGAACTAATGAGACTCAGTATCTCAGGCCCCAGCCATACTGATCAGAATTTGTGTTTCAAGGAGATTCCCACCTTCTTGCTGCTGTTCCCTTCCAGATGATTCTTATGTACATGGAAGGGAGCGATCTGGACTGATGCCACACTCTCCTATAAGCTAGGTACATGTGAGGCAATCAGTTCCCTTGAACTAATGCAAACTGTCTTGAGGGGGTGGAAAGAGTATACCACCTGTCCTTGGGGTTTTTTCTTTTCTGAAAATTGCTCTTGAAACTGCCCCTCCCTGCTCAGGGTATATGCCCCAGTGCCTGTACCACCCTGCTGCTAGGAAGCGGTGCTTGTGATTATTAAACCTGAATTCAACATTATTTTTTAATTTTTATTTATTTTATTTTATTTTTTGTGACTAGGTCTCACTATGTTGCCCAGGGTAGTCCCAATCCCACAGACTCAAGTGATCCCCAGCCTCAGCCTCCCAGGTAGCTGGGATTACAGGCACCTGCTCCCCCCTCCCCCAGCTGCTTTTTTGAGATCAGGTCTCAATATATTGCCCAGGGTAGTCTTGAATCTGCAAACTCAAGTGATCCCAGGCATTTTGCCTCTCAGCACTTAGATTACAGGTGCACACCACCACGCCCAGCTGAATTTAACTTTTAAATAGAACAAACCCTGCCCAGATCTAATAACCTGGGAGGCCACCATTCTCTTCCGCCTCAGCAGCCTGGGGCCTTACTTTGGCATCTTTTTTTCCATCAGCAACAAACAGGCTCTTCTTAAATGATCAGAGTGAGCCACGCGGCAAGACCTGTTTGTTGTAAGCTCAAGGTAGCCACGCCTTGGATTCATTAAGAATGTGAAATGAGGCTTATAAAAATTATTGTATGATTTGACCACAAAATAAAATGGACTTATGGGTAAATGCTGTTGACTCATGGACTTTTATAATCTGATGCTGCAAAGCATGCTTAACTCCTGTCCTCATCCCTGCAGCTTCCTACACAAGGCTGCCAGAGGCCCTCCTCTCCCTGGGCCTCTGTTCCTCCGGCAGGGGTCACCACCTTCTTGGGGTGGGCACCCCTCTGTTGTCAGGAAGTCATGGCTTCCACCAGTGGAGCTCCAACTGCTGCTGCCCACGGCACAGCTGGTTTTCAGGAAACATGGTCTGAGAGGAAGGAAGAGCTGCCTGCGTCAGCTGAGTACCCACTAGGTACACAGAGGTCAGTGCATAGCCACTGCTTTCCAAGAACTGGATTTAGGGTTGGGGTCTGGGTTGGGGGGGGTTTGCTGTGGGGGGGGTGACTAGATTTTTTTTAAGCAGGAAAAGATTTTAACATGGACGGGGAAGCTAAATCGTGATAGTTTCTAAAATATTGCTGACTCTGCGATAGAGCAGGAAGTGAGGAAGTGTCATCACACAGGGATGAGGACAAGTATCATCAACCCACAGGGGAGAGGCACCCTCCTCAGATCCCTGATCTCTGCCTATAATATGATTAAATAGAAAAAATAAATACCCCTTAGCCCCCACCCAGTATACCTCACTCCTTATCTTCCCTTTCCTTCCCTTCCCAAGGAAACACACAGATTAACACCCTGCCATGCAGTCCAGGCCCCTGTTCCACAGCAGATATTTTCTGCCCCTAGGTATCCATGAGAACACTTCTCCCCAAGGTCACCAATGTCCACCTAATTGCCAAATACACTGAGCCAAATGGCACTGTCCTTTACAGGCCTTATCTTACTTGATTGTTCTCAGCACTTGGCACTGTGGACCACTCCCTCCTTCCTGAAACCCTCCCTTCCCATGACTTCCTTGCCAACAGCAGTTCAATTCAGTCCTGCCTGCAAACATTTATTGCTTTTCCACTACATGCCAGTCACTGTTGTAGGCACTGGAACAATAAAAAAACAAAAAATTAGCAGTGATTCTGTACTTCAAGGAATTTCCTTCTGGTCCCATGTAGGAGGACTCTGTGGAAACAGCTTTGCAATATGAAGAGAAAGTTCCACATTAGCTACATATATCAGGAGCATATGGGAGGGAGCATTGACACAGCTTTACAAGGAAGGGACCGGGTTTGTAGGACCCTTGGCCCTGGATTTCTTCCCACTTTCATGTCCCCTCTCTGGCTTAACCCACTTGGTACACCCCAACTCTGCTTCATGTACAAGTATTCCTTGAGATTTTCCCCTTAGCACCCCCTTTCTTTTCACTCTGTGTTCTTAAGCATCTTGCCAACACCCAGGACTTCAAATATTGCTTCTGTTTTGAAATCTCAACCTTTAGTGCTAGTCAAGCCAACTTCCTGAATTATAGATTCACATATTCAAAATCTGTACGTTATTATTTTCACTACATAATCCAAAATACCTAAAATTATAGTGGCTACAACAAGATAAGAAAAAAGGTGTTTATTTCTCTATTTCTTATCAAAGACCCACGCTTCTTCCAGTTTTTGCTTCTACCTTCCTCAAGTTTGCCTTCTGGTCCAGTGTAGTTGCTGGAGCCCCACCCAATTATGTCCACATTCGAGGGCAGCAGGGAAAATAAAAGGGTCTGGGTTCCTGCTAACTATGAAGACACCAACCCAGCCCTAGTCTGCCTAGCTTTCTTATCTCCAAAAGAACAAAATTTTTATCTTTACAAGATAATAAGAAATACCAGCTTTTCCAGTTACTGTTAAGCAACAAAACCTCCCCAAATAGAATAAATATAAATTAAACATAAATTAAACACCCTTTGATTATGTCCACAGATTCCATGGGTCAAGAATTTGAAAAGGACACAAGGGCAATTCACTCCATGTATGGGGCCTCAGCATAACTTCAGCTGCTGGAGAGGGCTCAGATTGAAGTGGAATTAAATGAAACAGGAGACAAATCATGGTGGTTTAGAACCTCTGGGGTAGAGGGACTCGCTTCTGAGATGGCTCCTTAACACACATGAGGAAGGAAGAACAAGCTCAGTCAGAAGTGTCCATCAGATCTCCTTTCAGGAGCCTATTCCCTGTGGTCTTGGAATAATTTCCTTAAATGGCACCTCTGGGTTCCGAGAGAGAATGTTACACAATGGTAGCTATGTGGCCTCGTTCAGAAGTCACACCCTCAGTTCCACAGGATTCTTATCAGCAGAAGCATTCACAGACCAGTCTGGAAATTTTTAGTAGTTTGTCCTCTAACTTTGTTATCTTTCCTCTTTGGGTATTCAGGGTCCTTTGCATTTACATATGCATTTTGGAATCAACGTATCAATTTATACAACAATAAAATTTTTTGTAGAAAATTGCACCAAATCTACCTATCAGTTTCAAGGAAGTTGACATCTTAACAATACTGAGACTTTTGATCCATGAGCATGACATATTTAGTCTTTATTTCTCTAATATTTTATTGCAATTTTTGTTATATAGATTTTGTCTATTTTATTATATTTATCACTAAATATTTCATAGTATCGAAATGATCATTTTTTCAGCCTCCAATTGTTCATTTCTAATATATAAAATATAACCGATTTGTTTATATATTTTGTATCCAAGCGATCTTGCTAGATTAATCCTACTAGTTTATTTTGCATAGATAATTGAATTTTGTATCTGATGACCATATCTTCTGCAAATAAAGATATTACTTCTTCCTATCTAATCTGGATAACTTTCTTTTTCTTGACTTACTGTTCTAGAGACTAGAATATCTAGTATGATGTCAAAGAGGAGTGGAGGAGTAGCCATCTTTATCTGTTCCTGATCTTAAAGGGAAATCATTCAGTTATTTTATCATTAAGTCTAATGTTGCAGAAGTCTCATTTGGGCATTTTCAAGATTTTTGATAAGTATGACTCTAGAAAAGTACCATTTAACACCATCCCTAGTAATATGTGAAAAGTTGCCTTTTCTTATACACTTACCAACATTTGGTACTTTTCTAGAGTTATACTTATCAAAAACCTTGAAATGTGTCTGCTATTTTTAATGTTATCTACTTATTTTAAATTTGTTTCTTTGATTGTTAATGAAATTCAACATCATTTAAGGTTTACTGACTAATTGAATGTCCTTTATTAGTAGTCCAATCCTACTAGTTCTCTACTTACTTTTCTAACTTCTTGATAATTTTACAAGTTTTTTAAATATCTAATATCCTTAATTAAATATATCTGTCATATATGGCTGTCAATATTTTTCTTTTTAAATTTAAATTTTTTTCAATTGCCTCTTATCTTTTTGGATTTGTTTATATATATATACTATTTTAAAAGGTTTTTAAGAGCAATCTTAGGTTCATAGCAAAACTGAGCATAAAATACAGAATTTCCCCTGCCAGTCTCCAACACATAACCTCCCACTATCAACATCCCACACCATCAACATCCTTCACCAGAGTGGCATAAATGTTATAATTAATTAACTTAACCTACTGACACATCATTCTCACTACAAATACATAGTTTACATTAGAGCCCACTTTTGGTAAGTTCTAAGAGTTTGGGGATCTATGACGACAGGTATCTGCCATTACAGTATCATATAGAGTGGTTTAATTGTCCTACAAATCTGTGCTCCTATCTCCCCTTCTCCTCTCCCTCATCCTGGTTACCACTGATGTTACTGCCTCCAAAGACTTGCCTTTTCCAGAATATCCTATCATTGCAGTTGTAAAGTATTTTTAGCCTTTTTGGATTATCTTTTCATGATTCTTTCATGTCTTTTCAGAGCTTGATAGCTCATTTCTTTCTAACAATGGATACTATCCATTGTCTAGGTATACCACAATTTTTTATCCATTTACCTACTGAAGGATATCTTAGTTGCTGCGAAGTTTTGGCATTTATGAATAAAGCTGCTAGAAACATCTTGTTGGTAGGGGGGTTGTCCGGATATAAATTTTTAGCACCTTTGGGTGAATGTCAAAAAGTCCAACTACTGACTCTTAGAGTAAGACTACGTCTATATGCACTGGGGTTTTTGTATTTGTGAAACACACTTTGAAGTTTTCGCCTTTTTTGTGTCAAATTGATCAAACTTTTATTTTACGGTTTTTATCTCTGGTTTTGATTGGAAAATCTTATCCCTTCCAAAATTTTATAAATCTTCACCTCTACCTTCTTCTAATAGTTCTATGGATATCTACCTTCATTTCCTCTTGGCTTTTTTCATACCCCTAGTTACATAATCTTCCTCTACATATTTGATCTACACAGCAACTCCAAAGGAGTGCCCATCTTACAAACAATGAAACAGGCAGATGTAAGTGACTGCATTCAAGACCACATAGCCACTTGATATAGTAAGGATTCAAGCCCTGACTTTTTGCTGTCCTCCTGTTCTCTTTACCTCAACCTTTGTGCTCAAAGTATTGTCCCTGGAGAAGCAGTATTAGCAATACCTGGGAGACTGACAAATGCAAGCACTTTCGGCCCCACGCCAGAGCTTCTGAGTCATAATCTGTGTTTCAATTAAACCTGTAAATTACTGTTGTGCATCATACTTCCCCAAAGTTAGTGTATTTCAGAATCACCAGGGAGAGCGCTTCTTGAACTTCACCTCTCCTCAGTATTTTAAATCAGTAATTCCTGGGTGATGAGCCTGGATCTACACTATAACAAGTATCCCAAGTTATTATGCAGGTGACCCTATGGATGACACTTAAGAAATATTCTGAAACCATTGAGAAATATTTCAAACTGCAACCTAGGACACTGGCTGATTGTCTTTCCCAGTCTCAATTTAAAGTGTCCTTTTAACCTGGAAAAGAGAAAACTAGGAGGTAACAATAACTGTCACATGTCAATATATGGAAATTAGGTTGTAATGAAGAATGTAAATCTTCCATCTTATAGAAAATCAAGGAAAACTAGGGGCAAAAGGTTTATAATCTACCCAGATTTTAGTGGAGGCGGCAGAGAAATAAACTCCCACTAGACTGAAGTCTAATTCCCCTCCAAATTTTGTCTGTCTGTGAGTCTAGGTCTCTTCACCAATAAAATGCGTCTAATAATCACCTGCCACTGAGAAGAGAGAACTTGCTTGTCAACTTTCTGAAGTTTTTTTTTTTTGTACCCAGGATCGACGCCCATAGGTAAATGTTTCATACAAAACAGCCAGCTCACATCTGCCCGGAAGCCGGCGCCACCTGGCTAGCGACGGTGCCCTAGCGACCTAAGCCCCCAACCCCCTTCAGCGGTCTGCGCCACCAAGCCCGGAGACACCCTCCCCCCGCCCATTCCTAAGAACCACTCCGTCATCAATAATTTATTAAGAACCTTCTCTCCATTGGCTGACGCCTCCACCCGCGCTGGCAGAGACCCAATGAGGAAAGAGTTGAGAGAGTTCTTCTGAATAGTGAACGAGCTCCCATGACGCAATGGGCGCTGATTGGCTACGTGGCGCGAGGCGGGGCCAGGCCGGGCGGTGGTGCGGCGGCTGAGAAGACTCAGAGCTAGCTGGGGAGGGTCGGACCGAGTGGGGTCTGAGCGCGGGGTGGCCACTGACAGGCGGGCACGCGGCGCGGAGCTGCGGCAGGATGTTCAGCTGGATGGGGCGGCAGGCGGGCGGGCGCGAGCGCGCGGGCGGCGCCGACGCGGTGCAGACGGTGACCGGCGGCCTGCGCTCGCTGTACCTGCGCAAGGTGTTGCCTCTGGAGGAGGCGTACCGCTTCCACGAGTTCCACTCACCCGCGCTGGAGGACGCCGACTTCGATAACAAGCCCATGATCCTGCTGGTGGGCCAGTACAGCACCGGCAAGACCACCTTCATCAGGTAACCCGCCCCGCCCGCCCCTCGCTCTCGCCTGGGCCGCCTACGTGGAGGCGCTCTCCGCACGTGTGCCGGTGTTTTCACCGGCCTGCCGCGGCCCTCGCGCCACCGGCGGCGCCCACTTCCCTTTCGCGGAACCCCTCGCGCCTGCTTCCCCCTCCACCGTCGGCGGGACCCGGAGTTTCTCCCCCCAGCTCACGGCCGGGGTGCCCGCAACCCCGCCCCGTGCGTGGCCACAGCGTGAGGACTGCTCGGCGCCGGCGGACAGGGGGCTCCCCGGAACCCCTTCTCCACTTCACCGAGGCCGGAAAGGCGTTTCTGACTGACTTGACCCTGGGCCCCCGGCCCGGAGACCTGGGGCGGGGAAGGCGAGCCGGGCTATAATAAGCCTCTCTGGTATTGATGAGTGACTGAGGCCTCCGGCTGGGAATGGGCACGGAGGTGTGGGGTTTCGGAATGCACTCCTGAGTCATAGGAAGAGTTAAACCCTTAACCTACTTCCCGGAGCACAATTATTAATAAATTAATTGAATGAATGAATGAATGAATGAACGAATGCTAAGAAGGGCATTGTGCACGCCCCTTTCTCTTCTGGTCCTACCGCGTTACTCCCACCTCCGTGTCCGCGGGTGGAGAGGCCACCTTCATTCAGCTCTCACCAGGCCTCCGCCTTGGGAAGGTAGCTGGGCAGCAGCCACCAGCCTTGGCCGGTGCGGAACGAGGGGAGTGTCATATTACCGGGTTAGTTTCCATTTCTTCGGTGGGCCATAGCCTACTGCTCACCCTTGACAACTGAAAGTATTTGTCATGCTCCCTGTGTCTCCGAAGCAAACAATCCCTGTGCACACCCTACGGTTCAAATCATACAGTTTCTTCTGGAGTGGGTGAATTTTGAGGGAAATTATTTTACATCAAAACAGATTGCTATTTGAAGAAGCTCTTTTGCTTTTAAAGCTATGAGCAGATTAAGACTCATTTCCTTTGATTAACTGACTTATTTTCCTGGGTTAAGCCTTGTGTCACTGAAACAGAGTGAACCATCGTTAAGATTTTGGTCCAGAGTTTTGGAGAGTGTAACTCTCTCTTTATCATTGATATTCAACAGGTGTTCAGAAAGCAGCATCTGTATTTGGATACATGCCACTTCTATTAAGTAGTGATCTCTTTTTCTCCACACCAGTGACCTAAATAGTTGTGACAAATAAAATTGTCACTACAGTAAATATATTCAATGCAGGCCTGCAGATATACTATGAATGAATTCAACAAAGCAAAATTCTATATAGTAAATTGGATGTGGCAGAAGACTGAAGAAATTAACTTTCAAATTATTCATTTGAAGCTTGCTAATAAACTATAAATAGTACTAAATATCTCACTACAGACACTCAGTGAACCACAGGAATAGTATAGTAATTGGAACCTTAAAAGATAACAATATATTTAAGGTCTCTTTTTTTAAAATTTGCACATATATGTGTATTTATATTTATATTACATTATTGCATTTTTGTGTACCCCCGGGGCTTTCCCAAGGTCTCTATTTTTTAAGTATATAATAACAAAGTTTTAGGAGACTAGGAGGTGGGGCTTTTGAAACAAACAGATAAAGGATAAGGAGATAGCATTTTTATAATATCTCATATATTAGCAGTGGTGTGTTCACTGCATCCCAGGCAATTCTTCCCTGTCTGTCTTTGCCACCAAGGCTTTAGTGTGCCATGTGTGATTAGGGAGCCCCTATTAATGCTGTACAACCCTGGATATGCGGTGTGCCCTTCCCTCCTCCCATAACCTGAGGCAGGAAAACCCAACTTAAAAGAATATGAAATAATCTTGTTTTCCATTTACTATTTTATCTTGTTTTTCACTCTTTGCTGTTTCATCATTTGAAGAGAGTTTTGTGAAATAACTAAGCATTGCTTTAAGAAAAATTTTGAGATTTGACTCCTGCTGGCTTCATCCAAATGGACCACTTCTCAGTACGTACTGGAGCCAAGTGTAACTCAAGGGTGAGGAAGGAATCACTTTCTCAGGATTGCTTTTGATCTTGAGAGCTTCCTTGCCTAAGTGGCTCTGTCAGCAGGCCCAAAATGAACTTGTGAAATTAGAAGAAAATTGGAGGGGATGGGAAGCTTGGTGTGAGGTCCAGGAGACCTGTTTTGTTTCAGGGTGGGATCTAAGAGAAGGAGAGTTAGCTCCTGGAGGGAAACCCCAAGCAAAAGGACAGCTACCCTTTAGAGATTTGCACTGAAACTGGGGAGCAAAGGAGTTGATTCAGGATGCTGACCATCCTATATCCTGCCTGCATCTGTGTCTGTCTTTTCTCTGAGGCTGGTCAGTGTCTAGGTTGTTTGCTTCCAACCGCTGAGCACTAGAAGCTCATACTTAACTGCGGGTTGCACCTGTTTCTGAACAGTCATAGGTTCTTATTCACCTGGCTTCCTGCACACCCCAAGGGTTCACTGGTAATACTGATACGGAGGGAAATATCTCTCGTTGTAAGGCCAATCAGCAAAGCCTTGGTGCATAACTTTGGTGTGTAGCTTCATCCTTTGGTCCCATACTTGGAAAGAACCAGGATCCCCATTAACATATGGTGAACATTCAGAAACTGTGTGCCTTGTTGTAATGAAAAGATGTTGTAGATGGAGAAGATAAAGAGCCTGGGTGTGAAGAAAATACATCCGGTCCTGCATGGGAGGTCCCCATGCAGGGCCCAAGGGTAAGTAAGAGAATGATAGACAAATCTTCATGGACCCTCCTCTCAGGGATCAGAGAGAGACTTATAATGTAGAGGAGATATTCATCTAAGTGTCTTGGCAGTAGATGCAGAATAGTTGATAAACCTATTGACTCTGGGAGTACTACTTCTCAGAGGACAGAGGATGTAATGAGAGGAAGTTTTGGTGCTTTGCCTCTGGCAGAAAAGAATTGGTCAGAGAAAGAGAAGAGATGGATACAGGGAAAATGGCCAGATTTCCTTAGACTTTGTAACAGCCAAGGAAGGGTATATGTTGAACTTGATCACACTTATGTCCAAAACCCAAGGAAAACAAATTTCAGAGATCCCTCCAGAAAATCCAGGGGCCCAGGTCTGTGAAAGGGATGGGAGTGAGGGGATGGGAGGCTCACTCAAAATCAGTTTAAACTACTGGGTTGCAACTTCTGATTTTTAAGAGCTCCACTTTCTCTCTTCCTCCTCTCTCTTCCTCCTACATGCTATCCCCTTCACTCTGAAAATGTATCCTAATAAAGAAAAAAAAGGGAAGTTACTCAAGAATCTGTATATGTGTTACAAGAGCAGAAATCAAGGCAGTTAGGCCAGAAAAATTTGAAATAGAAGGCACCCATTGGGAAGAAAAAAGTTAAACTATCTCTGTTACATATATATATATATAATCCTTTATGTACAAAGTCCTAAAAAGGAAAGAAAAGTCTTAAAACTAATGAATGGGTTTAGTAGGCTACCAGGATACAAGATCAATATGTAAAACCCACTATCTTTCTTTATAATAGCAATGAATAAACTGAAATTGTAATTACAGCATTTCCATTTCCATGAAATTAATAAAATATGAGGATCACTATCTCACCAAATTATCCGACTAAATAATGCTATGAAAAACAAATAAATATGATTGGAAAAAATATCACCTAAGAGTCAAAAGACTTAAGTATAAATTTAATGAAATTAGTATAAAATTTCTGCATGGGAAGCCACAAAGTTTTGTGAAATGAAAGGAAAAAAAGACTTCCATGTTCATGGATTTTGGAAAACTTTGTAGAATGGATATGACAATGTGGTCTACAGATTTAATGCAATCAACTATCACAATCAACTGCCTTCTTTACAAAAATTAACAGGCTGATCCTAAAAGTCACATGGAAAATATGAAGGTTCCAGAATAGCCAAAACAATTTTATAAAGGAACAAAGTTGGAGGTCTCATATTTCCTAATTTCAGAAACTTACTATAAAGCTATAGTGTGGTAGTGACATAAAAACAGACATATAGGTCAGTTCAATAGAATTAAAAACCTAGAAGTAAAGCCATATTTCTATGTAAATCAGGTTTTACAAGGGTTCTAAGGCAATTCAATGGAGACTCATATATTCTCTTTAATAAGTGATGTTATGACATTGCAAAAGGAATAGAAAATGACTGTTAAAAATGGGCAACAACAAATGCTGGGGAAGATATGGAGGAAAAGGAACACTTTTACACTGCTGGTAGGAATGCAAACGGGTCCAGCCACTATGGAAAACTGTGTGGAAGATCCTCAAACTACCCTTATCCCACTTCTGGGAATTTACCCAAAGGATACAAAAACACTAATTCAAAAGGACACCTGTATTCAGCTGTCTATTGCAGCACTATTTATAATACCCAGAATATGGAAACAACCTCAAATGCTCCAAAACAGACAAATAGGTCAGAAAGTTGTGGTATATGTATACAATGGAATATTATTCATCAATCAAAAAAGACAAACGTATGTCATTCACAGCAACATGGATAGAGGTAGAATCATGTTAGCAGAAATAAGTCAGAAAGAAAAAGAGAAATACTGGATGGTCTCACTTATATGAGGGATATAAGGAAAACAAAGAAATGGACAAGAAAAATTTAAAACTGTCAACAGAACTGAAGCATAGAGCAAGAGAAGGAAGGAGAGGAGGGAAAGGAGAACCTCGGAGTAGACAGTGATGTAAATATATATATAGCGAGAGAGAAAAAGAGAGAGAGCAATCAATTAAAAAAATAAAATTTAAAAAGTAAAAGTAAATGACTTGCTAACTGGTACAGTTTCTCACAGGGGTGATGGAAATGTTCTGAAATTAGATAATGTTAGTTGTACAACTTTGTGAATATACTAAAAATCACAGAAATGTACCATTTTAAAAGGGATAGATTCTATGGTATATGAATTATATCATAAAATATGTACTAATAACTTAATGTTCCATTTCAGTACTAAGCATCTTATGATTTATTTAATGGCCATAGTTCTGCAACTAGTGCCAGTCAAGTAATTCTTGCATCTGATACAATCACTTAAAAGTGGATGCCAAAAAAAGTAGAAATAAACTAAAGAACAAGGACAAATAGAATAAACATGAGAAAAGGGGAGTATAAATAGCCATCATGCAATCCTTATGAGGCTTATTACTTATATATACCTGTATAGACCTGTATATACCTTCCTACCACTTGAACTTAGTAAAAATTAAGGTATGATTCTTTCCTAGAAAATGCTTTGTAAAGTAATTACATTTTTAAATTTTATAAATACCATTTAAATATAGTGTTAATAGGGAAAAGGAGTACAGTGGGTCCATAATCAAGGGGGAAGATACGGCTTGTGGACAGTATAAAGGATAATATGAAGGGTGAAGCTTCTTGCTGGAGTGAATGGAGTGAGGGTAAAGATGCCCCAGACAATAGAAAAGTCTTCTTCAGTTGATTAAAGTAAGAAAAAGTACCAGGAAGTGATAGACCCACTGCTGGACACTCTTCTTTTGACATTAATAGAAAGCAGAACTGTGCAGCTAATAGTTGTTTCCTCCTTTTCTCTCAAAGAAATCACCCCTAGGTGGTAGAAGAAAGCCCAGACCTATTAGGGAGTGTCATACCCAGAGGATGGAGCTCTCCAGAGCCTGGCACAGACCAGGTGTATGGTGAACACCTGAGTGGAGAGGTGTTTAGAAGATCCTAGAGGAAGAAATTCAGAATATGGAAAGCATCAGGAAATTGGAAATAGACAAATACCCCAGTTTTTCATAAAGAGAGGAAACGGATTCTGTTTGGGAACAAAATCCTATTTCATTCCTTTAATCTAGACTTGGTTATTAGAGGTCAGTGAACACACTTAGTAGGAAGCATCATGGTTCATCCATGAAAAAAAATCCCATTAGTGAAGTATACACCCTCATTCATGAGGAGCCTCTAAACATCATAGCTGCTTGTGCCAAATGCCAGGTCCTTGGAATGCTGAACTACTTCATTCTTACAGAAAACTGTATTTCTATATGTAATATACCTACAGACCCTAGCATTCATTATTCAGCTAATAGTGAGTTCAGGCCTAGACCTAGCTATCACAGGACTTAGCGTTTCATTGTGAATATGGAAAAAAAAAATCAATAAGTCATTACAGCTTTGGCAACCAGGACAGGCAGAAGCACAGAGGCATGGCAGGAACCCTTCATTCAGGAGTGGAGGTTGGGAAGGCCAGCCTGAGCCCTGGGTGATGAACCTGAATTGGCTGCCCTCGGAGACTAGGAAGCAAGACAAGTGTCAAGAAACCTGGGTCTCATTAGGCTGGGGGATTGAAGACCTCTGACAGCACCCTAAGGAGCTGCTCCTTTGAGGGAAAGGAGAGGAAAAGGAACTTGTAGAGACTCTAGGGGAGAAGTCACCAGAGGACAGTGATTCCAGGGAAAGGAGGGTGAGGCTCACAATGGATCTTTGCTTGAATGTAACAGAAACCCCACTAAAAAAAAGGCTTAAGTAGACAGTATAGCTTTTCTCATAAAGCATGTCAGACAAGGGTGGGCTGGCTTCAGGCTTGCTCTGGGACTCTCAGGGAGGCCATCAGTACACTTGCTCTCAGTTCTACTGCCTTCCTCCTGGGGGTTTGTTTCCTTCTCAGGCATTCATTCCCCATGGGATGGGCAGGTGGTCATCTCTAGTTCTGCCAGTTCAGCAAGCCCAGTAGGAAAAAAGAATCTTACCCGACAGTTTCAGCAAGTCAAGTCTCAGGTTTAAATCACATAGGTTTGACTTTGGCCATCTGCTCATCTCTGAACCAATGCCTAGAGCAAAGGAAAGGAGATGCCTGTGCCTGATGTGTGGTGGGTGGGGGGAGGGTGAAGGGGTCAGCACCCATACTACATGGGAGAAGGTGTACCCTTACCCAAAATAGGGGGAAAAGATGCTGGGTAGGTGAAACAGCAAATAAAAACCAGGTTGGGTGCTGGGGTCCAGGCAGTGAGATGCTTCTGAGAAAGAATTGAAATGGAACCTGTGGGTTAGCCATCAGGAGCCAGGATGACCTTGGCAAGAGCCTGTCAGTAAGTGGTGGTGGTGATGGAAGCCAGGTGGCAGCGGGTTGAGGAATGTGTGGGAGATGAAGCGTCAAATACAGAAAACCCTCATCCACTGGGCACTAGGAGGAGGAGACGTGTCCTAGTCACAGGCATTCCAAAGGTTTGATTAAAGATGAGTACAGCCTCTGCAGAGTGGCAGGCGAGTCGGAGGGGCCATGGGGGAGCACTGGTGCATCAGAGGACTCAGAAGAGGCAGGACATAGAGCAGGACTGAGCAGTGGAGTCAGGGTGGAGTGAGGGTCCAGGGCAGATTGGGTGGAACTGGTGGCACTCAGCACTGTAAACTGCAAACTTGGCCACTTGTCCCATGTTGCTTCAGCTACCTGAAAAATGGCAACAGTGCCAGCCAGACATTAGTAGGAATCCTTAATACTTTGTCATAGTTACTGTAAGCAACTTTCCAATTTGAAGTTTGACTTTTTGATTTTCACTTTAATTTTGGTTGGCAGATCATAAATTTATGGTCAAATTTAGCATTTTTTTCTTTTTATGATTGTACTTAAGCCTAGCAAATCACCGTTCCTCCTACTTAAACTCTTATCTACCTGAAGTAAAATCTGTCATTTTTTTTTTGTTTTTCACTTTTTGACACTTTGTTGAATAATCCTACCTTTCCTGCTGACACGTGAGACTTCCTCGTTTGTTAATTTATCAAATATTGGGATCCTTGGGGACCTTTCCTTCCTTTGGTTAGTAGATTGTTAGATCATCATCCTACATTCTTAATGTTATTATTTGGAAACACTCTTAATAAATGGTAGTAGAGAGCGGGGAAGTATGGTAGCCAGCTACAGACCCTCTAATTTCTTTTCTTTTTTTCAAATACTATTCAACCATCATTCCTTGTTATTCTTTTGGAGAAACTTTAAAGTCCTTCGTTAGATGCTTCCCAGAAAATCCCATTCTGGGTCTGTTTGTACTGGAACCACATTAATTCTTTAAATCCTACTCTGAAACCTCAACCTTGCTTTTATGCAGACCTTCTTTCTTTCTTTATTTATTTATGAACTCGGAAAGTGGTTGATCTATTCATGCAATTTTATACACTCTATTTACTTATTTATTAGATATTTTATACCTCAACCCTCTTATTAATAAGTTTTTTTCCCTCAATATTTTCTATTATTATTATGGGCATCATTTCTCTAGATGTTGACTTGAGAATTTTGAAATACTCTTAAAACACCCCAAATATGTGTCATATTGCTTCTTAGCTTGCCTAATTGTTGAATGCCCCACTTAAAAGTCGTAGATTTGTGTATTTGTTAGGTTTCTCAGAATACCTTCCTGTTCATGCTCCCCTTTGGAAGCTGATCTGACATCTCTAGCTCTGACTTAGAACAGACAGTGTTCTCATAGAACTAGAAATAAATCCTAGGTTCTGACCAGCCCCTTAAACTTTTTGAGCCTTAGGTTTCTCATCTGTATAAAGGGGACACAGTACCTACCCTGATAGGTACTTAGGCTGAAATATGTTCATTCATGTAAAGACTAGCACTTAACTACTGATATATTAGTTGTATGACTTGGGGCAAGGGGAGCAGTAAAGGTAATGCATTTTCCATTATTCTTAACACAAGTGTAACAGTCAAAACCCAGACATGGTAAATAGATGAATGCCCCAAGATGACAGCAGCTGGAGTTTTGGGTATCTGTCATACCTCTCACAGTGTTTCTAGTCATTCTTGAGCCCATCTTTGAAAAGATGGTACTTGGATATAATGAAGGGCTTTTCACTATCTGGAAGATTCTTTTCTTGTCACAAATTATGTTTTTTAAATGGGTTTTTAAAAAATGTCTCGTCTAAGCAATGGAAGAAAAAAGGCACATTCTACATACAGCTTTGTATGGAAGCAGTTCCTGAGATCCAGGCCAAGCAGGAAAGCTGCTGTGCCCAGGAGTCACTGGGATGAGGCTGAGCTGGGGCCCTCGGCCACAAGGACAATGAGATGTCAGGTCTCAGGTCTCCCATCCTCCGCACTCCAGCTGCTTGGGAGCCAAGTGTCTGTTTCTGTTTCTGTTGATGGCTCAAGACTCTTTGAGCAATGACTGCTGGAGTTGGCAGCCCCCTCTGAGAGCACAGGAAAAACAAGGTGGAGCTGAGGACAAACTCAAGTCAAACACACAGGATGCCTTGTGCAGCAGGCAAGCCAGCTCTAGGCCCTGATGACTCTTAAAAAAAAATTAAAATTAAAATTAAAAAAAAAATATATATATATATATTTCACACCATTTTAATCCCCGGGGGTCACCCACCACCTCCCCTCCCTTATGACTCTTCTACAGTCTTCCTGTGGCCTCTAGTTCCTTTGAATTTTTGTTATTGCAGATAACACCACAGAGTACCTAGAACCCATAGTTTTAAGGAAAACCACTGAGATTAAAAAAAAAAAAAGTTCAACACAATTGATTATGCTTGCAGCTGTGCAATTAACCATTTTTGTTCCCTCTACCTCAGGACCTGTGCAGATACTTCCTTTCAAGGTTGCTGGTTCTTCACTTTCTTCTCATGTCTGTGTCCTGGTGGTTCTTAGCTCCCTCCCACCCTTGCCCTCTGCATTGGCATCTGCCACCCAGCAGTGTGACCTAAGTGTGTCTGATATTCAGCCACCCCCCGTGCCAAAATTCTGGGTCATTGGCTAAGAGGATCATATAATCATTTTGGCTGATGAATCTGATGGGTCCTTCTAAGGGTGCCAGTAAACTGGGAGCTGTGTGGGGACCCAAAACTGTGAGCCTTGTTGTAAGAGCAAAAGCCTCTGCCAAGAGGGGGTAGCTCAGACCCTGATCCTGTGCAGCCACTAGCCAAGGTCATTTCCTGCTCTAATCCCCACTGCAAAGACAAGGGGTTGAATCAAATAACTCTTCAGAGACTTTGGGGCTCTAGGCTTCTGAGTGTGTGGAGAGCCCCTGCAGTAATGATAGCCTCTCAGAGAGGAAATTGGTCTACAAGGATCACCAGTTGATGACCAACATTCAAAGTTCTAATACTAGGAGCTCTGCAAGAGGACAGTCAAGGAGTACCCCCCACGCCCTCACAAATCTTGGAGTGATGAGGGAGGGACGGCCTTGAAGGAGGTGTGACATTTTGTAAAGTGACTTATAAAGAGTGAATGGGATGCATAGTAGAGATCATGAGACATGATTCCCTACCTTACAGAGGAATTGAAGAAGTAAAGACCGGGAATTCTGGAGACTACTAAATGAGGGAAAAGGTCCACTCTTGGGGAGGAGCCCTGACTACTAGATGGAAGGGTGTGCTTGTGGGACCCAGGAACAGAAGTCATCTGGGAAGGACTGGGTTGTTAGTGAAGGCTCTCTGATGAAAGGGGGAGGAAAAGGAGACTGGAAGCATCTGGGAAGTGGAGGGAGCAGAGCCCAAATGTTGTGTGATAAAGAGAGAGAGAGGAATGAGGGAAGGGGAGAGAGGGGGGAGGGGGAGAGGGGAAGGGAGGACAGAACCTGACTGACAGAGAAAGTCCGCCAGTGCTCAGAGAGTAGTTCTGTGCCTACTATGGTGTTTGACACTGTTAGAAGCTAGAGATACACAGTGGTGAGCCAGACAGCCAAGGGCCCCTCTTTCTAGTTCTTTCCAACATTTTGAGATGATAATAGGACAGTGACAGGATTTTTCAGAGACAGTGTGGGGTCAAAAGAGAGAGAAAGGGACAGGGACATCAGACTGGCTGGGGAGCACTTCTGTCAGGATGCTCCCAGGAGGGCTTGCTCAGGAAACGCTGTTTGCAGAAGTCTGGTGCCAGGCAACCCCAGTTAGAATGGCCTCAGCCTATTGGAAAGGCCAGGCAGAGGCCAGTGTGCTTGGACACTTCCACATCCATTATTTCTGCAAGTGCTTATCAAGTACCTCAGAAATGTGTCAGAGGCTGTTCCAAGCATGTGGAAAACATCAGTGAGCAGAGAAGACTAAACACCCTGCTTCCTAGCACTCTATCAGGGGGATAAGCAGTCAAAATCAGAGGTTCAGGATTTATATTATGGTATTTTTATATTGTAATAGAGATAGATAGGAACTATGGGGAAGAGAACGTACACTTTTTCCCTAATTTTTTTTCTGTTGTGGGTAATGTTGCAATGGCTATCTTTATGCAAAACATGTGTATGCACATGTGTGTGTTATGTAGGATTTTTCCTAAGGATACATTTCCAAAAGTAGAATTACTACCGTTTTAAAGACTTCACACAGATTCAAATTGCTTTTCCTTAAAGTTTCACTAACTTAGTCTTCCACCAACATAAGGATGCTTATTTCACCCTTACCAACATTGAATGTTACATTTTTTTTTAATTTGTTAGCATGCTGTGTCTTTAGTTGGTATTACTTTGATAATAAAATTGGACGTTCAATTTGGTTTTTGATTACTTGTTGGAGAAAGTTTCACTAATCCATGTGATAATGCAAGCAATCTATATAATAATGCAGTTCTTTCTAATTCTAGTTATTCTTCTGTGATTAAGACCCAGAAATTGAATAGCAAAGGTTCAGGGCATCTCTTACTTCAAACTGATTCCCACTAGCAGCCTACTTTAAACATAACTATTTATTAAAGTTCTGTCTCGCAGGGTTGCTACTTAGGGAATTTTAGCTTCTCTTATAGTATGAGCTGGAAAGAAACACCTACTCTTCAATCAGTTTCATATTTTAGGGTTTTATTTGAAATTTTGCCCTATTATTTCAAAATGAGTGTGCCATGCTTCTATATAAATGATCAGAAAGCAGTCCAGGCATTCCTTGGCAGTGGTGGTCTACCTTGAGCACTTTACACATGAGTTTTGGCTCTGAGGGCAACTCACTGCTTAACCTAAACATCAACACACTCCACCCTGGCCCAATCCCATTCTCACACCCACACCAGGGACCAGAGGGCTCCCCATCTCCAGAGCTGGTGAAAGTGCTAGCAAAAGGCACTATTGCATAGAACATCCCATGAAGCATCTCAACACTGAGCTCTTTCCCCCAAAAGCTAGTGCTACAGTTCTTGTCAGACCCCTCTATTTCACTAATGTGTGTGTGGCCTTTTATAGGCTATAACTGTTGCTGTTAACATTGATACTATGCAAAAGTGCTTGTCAACTTAAACTAATACTTGGACCTGAGCCTTTTGTGAGTAGAGAATGGTATGGTGACGCTGACTGCTGTCTTTCAAACCCTTCTCCACACTTGATCCCCTTCCTCCTCCTTTTCCAGGGGCTTCCTGGCATAGTGTGCCCCAGCCCCAAGGTGTGGAACCACACAGGATGTCCAAGGACTGGGATCTGGGTCTGATACCTAACTTCTAACTTTGCTAGTAAACTCCAGACTAGAGACCATACAGTAGCTGTGAAATCTGAATTTCCCATTCATATGTAGGTATGCTAGAGGTTCATGGAACATAAGATGCTCTCATAGTAGCTTTTCCCAGTATTGTTAAGATTCGTGTGAACTATCATCAGAATTTGTAAAAATGAATATTTCTGTTTGTGAAGGTATAGGATGACTGACAATGTTTTGAAAGTGAAAAAATAAATTTTAATATTTTATTAAATTTAGTAATTTAATAAAATAACCTCTTCTAAGCTTTTCTCCTTGGAGAGTGAGAGCTGACCTTTTGTCAGTAGGGCAGCCGAGCGACCACACATGAGGACAGTGAAGGCTCTTTTCCTCACTTTTGGCACAATATGAAGTCATGCTGCCTCATGCCTGGTGGCACTCTGAGGATTCTGAACTCCATTTCTGTGCAGTCACCAGCTGAACCGAGGTTTAAACATATCTGGAGCCAGCATAAGACCTGGAGTCTACTGCCTGTGTTCCATTTCCTCTCAGACACTTACTGTGTGACCTTGGGCAAGTTACTTAGCCTTTCTGATACTCAGTTTTCCTGCTGTAAATGGGATGTTAGTACCTGCCTCTGCATTTTTAGAGATTAAATGAGATAGTCATGCATGTAGAGGGTTTCTCGTTACATCAGATAAATAGGTAAATGTCTGTGGTGTTACCTTATTTTTCTCCACATTTACTTCTCTAAGTCATGTTTAAATGATGTGTCTATTCCAGGGTTCCATCACTTCACATAAATATAGAAATCTAAGGCAAAGTTAAAAGTAGCAATGAAAGCAACTAAAGGTTTAGACTACAACCTGCTAAGACTGCTAAACAATTTCAGTTTTATTTACATGGAAAAATAGACCTAAAGAGTGACTTAATCTCTTATTCTTAGAAAGATAACAAAATTGTGTTTGAATATTGAGAGTTTATTCCCTCTATCCCTGAGAGTTTAATTCATTCCCTCTATCCCTAAAAATAGGATTATGGTTCCGGGCTTTGATCAACCAGAACATTTTAGAAACAGAGATGATATCATTTAGGACTAAACAGACTACTAGCTGCAGGGGTGAGAAACTGGAGAAAGTTGTGCAGGTTTCTGCCCTTGAGCCTCTTCATCAGAGTGAGGGTGAGGGGTCCTCTGGGCTGGGCTGGGCCTGGCTCTGGCTCTGTCCCAGTCAGCTCAAACAGATTCTTCCCACCCTCAGGACCTATTCACAGTCACTATCAAATGTTCTCTGAAAAATGTTGAATTTCTGCCTGTTGCTTGGCTGTGAGTGGGACATAGTCCCTTCTATATGTTCCTTTGGTTCCAAAGGAAAGAGGGAACCGTCTTTGCACCCCTACTCCATATATGCATAAACACACATCAGTGCAAGTTCTTGCATCATGGGAAGTCTTGGTGGAGAGGGAGGGAGAGGCTGAGTGACCTCAGCTAACTGACGTGCTGACCAGCTTGGTATTAAGAGTCAGGCATTCGCCAGGCACGGTGACTCGTGCCTGTAAGCTTCAGCCTATGAAGCAGCCGGGGCTAGGGATCGCGGTTCGAGTCCTACCTGGGGCCTGTAGCAAGACCTAGTTCCAAAGAAATAGCTGGGCGTGGTGGCGCGCGTCTGTCATCCCAGCTACCTGGGAAGCTGAGGCTGGGGATTGCTTGAGTCTGTGGTACCCCGGGCAATGAGAGCCTGTGGTTCCACAGGCAAAAGTAGTGAGACCTAGTCTCAAAAAAAAAAAAAAAAAGAGTCAGGCATTCCCCACAGAATGCAAACTTTCCACTTTGCTCCCATTCCTTTTCCAGTACCCCACCCCAGTTATGTCATTCATCCAGTCCTAGCCACATCACTTGAGTCAGTGTCCTCAGACTCCTGAATAAGAACTCTCATGGCACTTTCTAGGGCTGCTGTATACACTTGTGCAGATTAAACTACATGAGGTCAGGGGTAGGGATGGTGGCTAAAATTCCCTTGGAGTCCTAACTTGCCAAGCTGTGAACCCTGTCTGCCTAGAGGAGGGAGTGTCTTTTTCCAGTTTGCATGAGGGCTAACTAAAACCTTGGCAATGTCTAATCGGAGCACCTCCCCTTCATCTTCACCCCCCCTCCTCAGCACCATGTGCCGTTGCTTGTCAAGTCTTTGGAGATTGTCTTCCATGGCTATGACCTCCTAGAGTTCTAGGGAACTGATATGCTGGCCTCCCTGATTGCCAGAAAGTGTCAATTAAGGAGGTCCTTCATGATCTCATTCACTACACTGAGCGCCCTCTGTGGCTAGCACAGCACTGGGGGCTATAGGCATGCATCTGGGCATAGACTAGGGCTTGCCTTCAGAAGTCCATGGTAGGACCAGTGTGAGCACAGCACACTGGAGGGACAGGTCTGGTAACTTTTCCCTAAAAGAGGTGGGACTTAGCAGGATCCTCCAGGATGTACAGAAGTCGACTGGGCATGCTTCACTTGGGTGGTAGGGGTCTTTTGCACCAGTGGAACCATGAGCAAGGATTGCCTGGCTGAGAAGTTTCAGAAGCCCAATAAGTCTGCAAAAAGCCTGACCTTTCACCAGACTTCCTCCACTAGGGGAAAACAGAGTTTTAGCTTTGGAGACCCTTTATTAGCAAAAAATAATGATAAAACACCAATCATTATCCTTTTCTTGGGGTTATAGTTCTAGGTTTTAAGTTGTTATTTTAAAAATTGGTAGCCCCAGGAAGTTTACTGGCTTCTTGCTTTGTGACAACATATTGAGTTTCTTTTTTATTTTCTCTCCCGCAGATACTTACTGGAGCAGGATTTCCCAGGCATGAGGATTGGTCCAGAGCCCACCACCGATTCCTTCATCGCTGTGATGTATGGGGAGACAGAGGGCAACACTCCAGGGAATGCTTTAGTCGTGGACCCCAAAAAGCCATTTCGAAAGCTTAGTCGCTTTGGAAATGCTTTCCTGAATCGGTAAGGACCAGTCAACTGCCATCTTTGGTTGGGTTATTTAAACACTTTTTTGAATTCTTGCCAATTACTTGTAAAAGTGCAAACACAGAAGAACAGAGTGTGTGCACAGGTTCTGGAAGGAAGTTATAGAGAATATGCTTATCATATTCAAATATTTGTGAGAATAAGTATGTAAATGATCATTTATACCCATTCTGAATGGCTTCAGAGGGCAGAGCTAAAGTCCAGGATTGAACATGGTAAGACCTCACAGTATAAGAAACAAATACCTTATAACTGAGCTGCGTAGAAATGGATCCAGTTGCCCTGTGAGCCATGGTAAGTGGTGGCTGCATAGCTACAGGTTCAGTGTACCGTAGCCTCCTGCACAGACAGCATAGCCCAGAGGCCCCTGAGGTTCCCTGACACCCAGATTTAGTACATTTATTACTCCAGATCAGATCACCTCACCACCCTGACCATCCCTGTTGCTTCCTACTCCCGTGTCCTGAACTGCTTCCTGATTCATTAGTGCAGGACAGAAGAGACAGTCAAAACAACATAAAACGTTAATTTTGTGACTTGGTCTTTACCACATTGACATGAAACTGTGGGGTGACTGAGGTCTGTCTTGGTTGGAGATGTGTTATATTGTATTACCCAGTAACCTTTCACCAGAGTTCTCAGTGAAACCGAGGACTGTGGGAGCATAGAATAAGACCGCAGCTTCCTAAGGTTTGCTCTTCTTACCCCCCACCAGACCGCTTTGTCCCTCCTAGCCTCTTTTAAAATTCTCTCATGTTCAGTGAGTCTGTTGCTTTAGATTAGTACATTTAGGAGAGCAGGAGGGAACCTCCTCTGAGCTTCCTTCAGGAAGAGGTGGGACCAGAGCTGACAGACAAGCGATTGGAACTGCACTTCTCCTTTTAGATGTTTTTAAAAAAATAGGGATAAATCCTCACAACAGACTACATTCCTCCCAGAAGCTGAGGGGCCTCACTGCACAGCACCAGGAGGTGCTGCTCACACAGAACAAGGAATGAAGAGGTGCTGATGTGCTGTGGTAGCCCTGTCAGGGTTGTCCAGCAGCCTCCATGGTGGTGTCCAGGGAGCTCTCCAGGAACCTGGGGTCTCCTTTCAGAGAGTTTCTTTTTGTCTTTTGTTTTTTTTTTAAACATCAAATAATTTCTTTAAATATAAATTTCACATCTTTGTAATTCCTGGGATTCACCCCCCCCACCCTCCCCTGATCATTCCCCCTTTGTCCCTCCCCCCCCACCTGGAGTTTCATACTTCAATTTGGTTGTTAGCTTTTTTTGTTTTGTTTTGTTTTTTTACTTTTCTTCATAGCTTTTTGTTTATCTTTCCCAAGTCCCATATAATAGTGCAACCATTTGGTGTCTGTCTTTATCTTTTTTGACTTGTTTCTGCTAATATGATTTCTTCTAGGTGTGTCCAGGTTATCATAAATTCATCTAATTTGTCATTTTCAATTGATGAGTAATACTCCATTGTGTATATATATCACATCTTTTTCATCCATTCATCTGTTTTGGGACATTTGGGTTGTTTCCATGTCCTTGCAATTATAAATAGTGCTGCAATAAACATGTGGGCGCAGGTGTCCCTTTGTACCCATACTGAGGTCTCCTTTGGGTAGATTCCCAGAAGAGCGATTGCTGGGTCAAATGGTAGTTCCATTTTCATTAGTTTGAGTGTCCTCCACACTGCTTTCCATAGTGGCTGGACCAGTTTACATTCCCACCAGCAGTGTAAGAGCATTCTTTTCTCTCCACATCCACACCAGCACTTGTTGCCTATTTTTTTAATGTGGGCCATTCTCACTGGTGTAAGGTGGTATCTCATTGTGGTTTTGATTTGCATTTCCCTTATTGCTAGTGACATTGAACACTTTTTCATGTGCCTGTTGGCCATTTGTATTTCCTCTTTGGAGAAGTGTCTTTTTAGTTCTCCCCATTTTTTGACTGGGTTTCTTGTTTTGTCTTTAATTGTGTAAGTTCCTTGTGGATCTTCGTTATTAAACCCTTATCACTCTTGTGGAAGGCAAAATTTTTTTCCCGTTCTGATGGGCTTCTTTTAGTCTTTTCTGTTGTCTCTTTTGCTATACAAAAGCTTTTTAGTTTGATGTAGTCCCATCTGTTTATGTTTTCCTTCATTTTTTTGCCAAAAACCAACTCAAAATGGATAAAAGGCTTAAACATCAGATCCGAAACCGTAACATATAGAAGAAAACCTGGGCAAAACCCTCCATGAATTACAATTCAGAAATCCCTTTCTAGAAACATCCTTTAGGAGAGGATATAATACTCCTGTTATAAGTCAAAGACAGCATCCAGGTAGCAGCAGGGCAGCACAGCAGTAGGGTAATAAAAAGGAGTGGGTGATGCAGGCAGAGTCAGAGACATCCATATCATTGCTGACAGTGATGTGCAGAATGCTGTCCAGAAGAAAATTTTCATTTGGGTGGTTTTATTTTTCAGGCTTCCTCAAATTACTTCCCTTTTTTGACAGGTTATTTCTTTCAAATTTCTTTTAAAAATATGACTTTTGTTGTTGAGGTTAATGTTGGTTTATAACACTGCGTATGACTTAGGGATATAGGGTTACCCCTCCTCGGGGGAGTTGCACTCTGTACCCCCCACCAAATAATCCTCCACCATAGTTCATTAGATGAGTTCTCAACCCGCTAGGTTCTCGAAGAGTTTACCCCTCAACTCCAGAGCATCTGGGTTGGTCCCAGAGTGTTTCCTGGGGGAGAAGAAGGGCTTGGGCCCAGGTGAGCCACAGCTGAGGGGAAGTGGGACAAGAAGCTTCCAGGACCTCCCAGGGAGTGATGATCCCTGGGGAGGCAACAGCCAGACTTTCCATCCCAAGGTTCTAGAGGCCTTGGGAAATGCAAGGCATAGGCCCCTTCTCTATTGAAGGCTGTGTAGAACTTTGTGGCTTCAGTACCCCTGCCTTTAGTCATAGTCTCCTTTTGCCTGACAACAATTTAAAAAAGAAGCTGCCACTCTTCTCAAATTCCCATTTGTGAAGTTCTTGTTTACATGGAAAGAACCAGAAAGAATGGCTATTGGCTTGTTTCATTTTAGCAGATGATTCACTTTTCCAACAGTCCTTTCATTTCAAATCTCAAGCGCACAGCAGATGACTATGGAAAAGAAACATTTAGGAGATTTTTTGTTTTTATTTATTTACATAATTGCTGATCCCCTTGGGTGTGCCCCCCTGTCCACCCCACTCTGGTCACTCCAACTCCTCTCTCACTGCTGTTTCTTTGATCATGTTTTAACCCATTGGTCTCTTCCTTTTCTGAACATTGTCCTTTTCCTGGGCAAAGATCTGAATTCCTAAGGCCCAGTAGATTATGTTGCTTAGATTTCTGTTCTTGTCTTTGTGCTGTGAGAGTTTATCAGTGCATCATCCTACTTGTTGCTTGGCTTCTCCATTTTGATTTTAGTTCCATTTTGCTGCTTCTTTGCCATTTTTTTTCTGGACTCTGGCTTAGGGAGTAGTCTCCCAGTCCTTGTCAGTGGGTAAGTTCCTCATTGGAGACAGTCATTAGCAGATGGTTAGTCCTGATTCTCTTCTCTCAGTTTGCACTTTGCTGCGAGGCCCCAAGGCCAAGCCTTCCTTCCATTGTGGTGAGGGAGGATAACATGTTCTCATTGCAGGCTTCTCTGAGCCCTGATTTTGGCTTCCAGCCCCTAGTGACGGTATAGGTGTAGTTCTTTGATAGGTCCTTTATAGTTGGTTACTCAGTACTTTATTTGTTGTTTTCTTCCATGCTCTTCGTGGGTCCTACCCATGAATGGGTATGTCAGGGCTTTTTGTTGTGCTGGTGCAGCCTCCTCTATGTCTAAAGTTGGTTCATTAGTGTTTTTCTTGTTCCTGGTAAAGACTGACTGGAGTGAGAGTAAGACCAGAGGGGGGTGTTGCCATCCACCAATCCCAACCCTTCCCTTCATGCCCACACCCATGCAGGACTTGGGATCTGTGCAGGGAGAACCCCCCCTCCTATGGGCAGCTCCCCTTGCCTTAGCCCCCACCCAGGCCTTGCTTACCTAGGCGGGGACTCATCCCCTGGGGCACTCCCAGCGTTGGGTGCCCTCTGCCCCACCAAAGGTCTGCACACATGCAGTCCCAGAAGAGGGGGGTCAATCTCTCAGGAAATATTTTGAAGAGATTTTAATAGCAAGGTTCAGAATTTAAAACTCATTGGAAAAATGGTCTTCACATTATATAATATATATTAGATTCAGCACAATACATATAAAAATAATAGCAAGTGATTATATATCAGATACTAGTGTGTCAGATACTATTCTCATAGGTGCCTCTGTTACTCCCATTTTAGAGAGGAAGGATTGATGCCTAGAAAGGTTAATTTAACTTCCACAGGGTCACTCAGCTGATAAGTGGCAGCATAAAGATAGAGCCCAGGCTATCTGGCCTGGAGCCTGCTAGAGACTGCTACACGGAGTGAGAACCATTGCCTGCTGCCTCCTGTTTAATGTATAGGGCTCTCCTTAATCCAGCCCTCCAAAGCAATGACAAAGATTTTCTCCAAGTCATAGATTAATGCCTTCATATACACTATTTTTGGGGAGTTCATAAAAGAGACAGTTCTGTGTCCACTTAACAGATGAGAAAACTGAAAGCAAAGAAGCCACTGACTTGCTCAAGAAGCTGCAGGTTCAGGTTCTCCCCTTCTGTCTGCTACCACCCAGCACTTCAGAATGCACTGGCTAAGAGCTCTATCCTGACAACTGTGCATATGTGGTGCTAACCTATCAGGATGCAGTACATGCAGATTACTTGCATCCTTAAGAATAATCAGTCCAATGAAGTCATTGCCACAAAACACCACTGTTTCACCCAGCCCTTATGCAAGAAAGGGTGTCAGTTAGTGTAGAGCACTCAAATGTATATGTGTAATTATAGCAGCCCTCTGGGAACAGTGGTAGAGTCAGCTCTAAAGACAGGCAAACTCTTTACAAAGCATAATTTTCTGGGAACTAGGTCAATATACAATTCTTAGTAGGAAAGAGAATTGGTTGTTTGCTATAGAGGACTTTTTCCCCTGGGGTAACCACCAGTCACCCCTGGAATAGGTATCATTACCCTGTCCCTCTCATTACAGGGTATTAGCTTGGGCATCTGCCCCTTGGGGCATCTTTAACCTAGTATAGTGCCTTGCAGAATGGTACTGGTAACAGAGCCTCCAAGCATTAAGCAAACCCATGGAGCCCGAATTCTAACCAGCCTTAGAAACCAAGTTTCTAAGAAAGTAACAGGGGATTTCTGCAGTGCATTCTTGGAAATGAAGTTAAATTCCCCCCAAATCAGCTGCAAATTATAGAAATTCCAACACTTGAATTTTCAAAGGAATTGAGTCTAGAACAAAAGCTGTCTGTGGAAATGACTCGAATGTGACATTCTGAAACTCCAGCATGCTGCTTTCCTTTGGAGAGGAATTCTGCAGCCTGGCCTATCTTGGAGTTCCTCCAAGGGGAATGTGGCTGTTGAAAGTTTGTTATCAAGAGGCAGTTCCCCCTCAGAGAAAAAGAGCTGGACCTACCAGCAGCATCCCAAGGGCACAGGTCCCAGGGAAGGGACATTAGCAGAATCTGGTCATTTCCATGGATGTTTGTAAGCACTTCTTACATTTCCCGCTGCTTTTCAGTTGAATGCTCTGTTTTTCTCTCAATCTACTTTTCTAAAAATGATAGTTTGGTTTTTTTCCCCTGTACTTCAGATAACTACAGGCTCTGGTTTTAGTTTAGAATCTAATTTAATTTTAAATTGTAGTCTTCCACAGAAGACTCATTCACTTCTTCATTGTCTCTATTTTATTTTTTAAAAAGTAAACTTAGCCCCGGCATGGTGGCTCGTGCTTGTAAGCTTCAGCCTATGAAACGGCCGGGGCTAGGGATCGCGGTTCAAGTCCCGCCTGGGGCCCGTAGCGAGACCTAGTTCCAAAAAAATAGCTGGGCGTGGTGGCGCGTGCCTGTAATCCCAGCTACCTGGGAAGCTGAGCCTGGGGATTGCTTGAGTCTGTGGTACCCCAGGCAACGAGAGCCTGCGGTTCCACAGGCAAAAATAGGAAGACCTAATCTCAAAAAAATAAATAAATAAACAAATAAAAAGTAAACTTACTCACTGGCCCTAGGAATTGAAATTTTGAAATTTCCTCTAGAACTGGAAAAATCTGAACAGTACTGCCTGTGCGCCTGTCTGTCATTTGAATCAGGCCTGATGCCGGTGATGACAGAAGCACAGCACCTTAGATTTGTGTGATGATTCAGCAACAGTGGAACGCATTTGGACTCACATTCCACTTGTTACCCCTGTTTGTGATTAAATGAGGCTTCATTAAATAAACCTCTCAGACTTTTCAATATTACACAGTCACTTAGTGTTATTGGGAATTTTTTTAAAAAGCAGAATAATGCAAATACACAGCATCAATCCAAACACCTCCCAGCTCTACCAGCTATTTTAGCTGCAGAGATAAAGGCCCTATTTAGGCCCTTGCCAAGAATCACTCTTGATTCACCAGCAAAATTGTTGTATTTTTTCATCTGAGAAATTAACTGGATTTTTGAAAAGATATGTTTATCCATAACAAATTCCCTGAGGCTCTTCTTGTCTTCTTTAACCTCACCATTTGTGGAGGGTTCCAGGACATGTAATCATTGCTCCTTATTGGCAGCTGTCCCTGCCATCTTGACCATCTTCCCACCCCAGGCAAACTCCCAGCACTGCTACGTTGCCCCCGGCTTCCCCGGCCAGCTGGAAGAAAGGCTTGATAGAGAACAGTGCATATGTAGGTCAGTCACATCCAATTGCCAGTATTCATTTTTTATCTGTAAAAGAGGTAATTTTGTTAGGCTTCCATCTAAGAGTAGATTTGGACTTTATTTACAGAGTCAAGATATGAAGTTATTCCTCCTGGGCAGTGGAAGGCTGGGTTGGTCATCTGTGATAGGAAAAAGTGGCATAATTATTAGTCTCTTTTATGTCATGTACCTTTTATTGTGCAAATTTAGCAAGTCATGTAACCTCTCTGGTCTTGTTCATCAATAAAAGTGAGTTAAGGTAGAAAGAGGTGATTGGAAACACTCTCTACAGTGTTGGCTTACGTATATCTAAAGCTGACCACAAACCTTGGAGTACTTGAACTGACAGAATTGCTCAGAAACCTAGATGAGCTCACAAGGTGAGTGAGTTAGGGAGATAGCCTGAACCCAATCTTTGCCTCCTAGTCACTGCTTGCTCTCCTATTGGGTAAGAGGGCAGGCTGCACAGGGGATATGGCACACCCTGATTTAGGATGCTGCCCTCCAAGTGACCTCCACCCAGTGGCAGTTCAAGTGCAGGAAATGGTAACAGCAGCTTGGTAGATAAGAACCTGCATGCCCTACAGAGTTAGCATCCCCACTCCCTCTCTTACCTGCCCTGTGACTTGGCAGGTTGTAGATTTGAGCCCTCTGTCTCATCCTTTGTAAAATGGCAGCACACAGTCACACAAGGTTGCAGCCAGACTCATTGAGTTCCTGTATATAAAGATGCCCCTCACAGTGGCTGGCTGGTCTCTCTGTGTGCCTGTTACTTTATTATTTTGACTACTGCATAGTACCTCATTGCTTTGGAAGTGAAAAGCAACAGGTAAAGCACTGTCTGGTTCTTCTAAAATGCCCATCATTGAGTGGTAGTGTCAGTGGATGGGGCAACTTGAAGCCGTGTAATCCTTTCATCTCTCATTACACAAACGGATGCCCCAAAGATTTCCTGAGACCTTGCCCTCTGGACCATCCCTTTCCCCACCTTGTACCCACAAACCTTCCTTGCATATGGGAGTCCAATTCCAATGGTGCCTGCTCACCTCCTTTTACCAGAAAACAGAATGTAGTATAGGTCAGCCTTGGTCAAGGAGACTTCTTACAAGCTAAAGTGAAGCCCCTGAGCTTTGCCAACATGCTACACGTGGAATGTGGAAGCAAGGTCACAATGAGTGTGTCATACCCTCCCAGGAGGACCAGGACATCTGGGGACAGCAGATCTGTGCTGGGGAACATTCCAGTGGACATACACATATGTGGGGAAGACCTGACCCAAGGCTGAGTGCCATGTACCCAATAAGTTAAGTCTTGTTCTTCACCGTCCTCTCTTAGAGCATAAAGGAAGTCCAACAGCATTGCAATATGGCAATTTTTCTGATTATAGAAAAATTTAGAAAGTTATAACAAATACTTTCTAAACGAATATGGTCCTCTCCCTAGAGCATGAGCCCTACTCATATCAGAAAGATGGCTATGCTCTGTTGCCACCTCCTAACACCCCTCCCCCCACATGCTTTCTGTCATGGAGTGGAACCCATGACACACAACACCTCTCTATCTTGGGATGCCTCTGGAGAATTCCCACTTTCCTTCCTCCTCTTCCTCATGCTCTTCTGTCTCCCACTCTCCTCCTCTGTAGCCATCCTCTCCCTCTCGTCGTCCTCCACTCCCCTTTTTTGCAGCTGACCTCCTGGCCCGTTGGCCTGCTCTCTTATCTATCATGTGGTATCATCACCACATCTTTTCTGTCTCACATTGTGCGTGGAGGGAGTGAACAGGCAGTTCATACATTTTAAATCCTTCTGTTAATTTCACACTAGAACTTCAGAGGTCTCTGTTTTGGAATAATTGCTATTGAGTGTAAGTTTGCAATTTTAAGGAAAGGTCAGCCTTGCAGAGGAATGCTTGATGTAAAATAGTTTCACATTTGTGCAATTTTGCAGTGTTGCCAAATGTCTCAAGCCATCTGGTAAGAAGGCTGAGACTGTGATAAGATGGAATCATTACCAGTGTGAGCCACAGATGAACTCGTGACTCTGTCCCTACCCACATCTAGAGAGTGGAGTGTGTGACTTTCCTTGTGCACTTGCATAGCTTGCCTCATACCTGCTTAGCTGTTCACAGATCTGCTCTCTTGAGTGTTGAGTGTTGGGGTTTATTTAAAGATGAAGAGGCAGGAGAAAATCAGAAAGAGGTACTTCTCTTACATTAACTTGATCCTCTATTTTTGACATTATGGGGTATTTAAATTTGGGGGTTGAGTCCTACTCACCTGACCTACTCATCAGAAATCCCAGTCATGCATCAGCGGCATGACCTTGAGGTGTCATCACTGCTCTTAGTACTTCCAGCTTTTCCAGCTGCAAAATGATCCTGCTGTCTTTTCAACATCTCCCTGGGCTTATCTGAAAATAGAGAAATATATCAGAAACTTGCCCCAAGCATCTTCAAAGAAAGTTCTTCTGAAGTGTTGCAGTCATGCCTCTTTCTCAGGCTGCCCACTCCTGTCCCAAGCTGCAGGGTCCACATGTGGCTGTGAAGGTCCAGCAGGCCTCCCCGTACTGCATTCCGAGCATGCCTGCTTTCTGAGTAATCCCCACCCATTCCACTAAGGGGAAGAACTGAGCTTTCACCCAGCTTTCTCAAACTCTCTGCCCACATAGATACAGAAGTTGGCCATTTACAGTATGGGAAAAGGAGAGCCATTTTCTGCCTTGAAACATGCACAGTACCTAACAGAGATCCACCTCAGGCTCTGATCCTGGGTGGAAGTAAAGTGTCTCCCTCTGGTACTCTAGAGTTACCGGGTATGACAGCTGAAAACAGTCCATCATTGGCCCCTGAACCAAATGTTTCCCTGTGCCCATGAGGAAACAGGCCCCGAGGAGAGAAGCTCTTTTCCAGATGCATGCAGCAAATTACTACAAAAGGCCAGGGTGGGGGGCGGTTTGGGGGATGGGGGGGATGTGTAGGGATTGGGCAGGGCAGGTGGATAAGAAGGTGTCTGATGGGTGACAGACAAGGAAGAAGGCTTGGGAAAGCTCAACCTGGCTCCTTTGTCTGCCTCGGGTACCCCTATGACACCAGAGCACCTGGAAGATGTGTAATTTTGTGCACAAGTGCTCAGCCCAACCTGGGCCTGAGGCCATAGCAGACCCCCAGGCTGGATGCTAAGACCTGGGGCATCAGACAGTGAAAATAGGTCCTAGTACCTCCACTATCATACTAGAGAGTGGGCAGGAGCTGGATACTCCAGCCCAGTGGGACAGTCATCCAGAAAGAGGCATAGGAAGAGAAGCCCAGGATGCTTGACCCAGGAATAGCATGGAGGAGGACAGGTGAGGTCTATGGGCTCTGCTTTGGAGTCGGGTGGGCCTGAGTGAAAGCCCAGCTTTGAGTGACACTGAGTAAGTAATTTGATCTCTCTCGGGCTAACCTTCCTTTTGAAGTTAGTATGAGGAATAAGTGGTATGTTTGCAAAATACTCAAATGTTCACTATGTGTCAGCTAATGGTAAGTAGCTGTGAGGAATAAGGTGGCAGGTAGCAGCAAGTGCCAGGGCATCATACAGCCCCACAGACCAGCATCAGGTCCACGCCACCAGCCAGTGGAGGGGCTGGCAGTCTCATTCAGGCTCCTATGTAATAGACTCTATCGTAGCAGAGAACCTCCTTAGAGCTCTCTGGGGTGTACTCCTTCTGATCCCTCCTTTGATCTCTTCCTTCCAGATTCATGTGCTCCCAGCTGCCCAACCAGGTCCTGAAGAGTATCAGCATCATCGACAGCCCTGGCATCCTGTCTGGGGAGAAGCAGCGCATCAGCCGAGGTCAGTTCCCACCCCCACCTCATCCGGCCTAACCAAGGTGCTTTCTGATGATAGCAGAGGGTGACTGCTCCTGTCTAATTCTCTCTGTCCTCTTGAACCTGCCCCTCCCCCCCCCCGGCAGCCCCAAGGACCCAAGATTAGGGACCTCTAAGAAACAGTCCAAGGTCATAGCATCCGAGGGTCTGTCATTTCAACTGAAAAACTTTCTGTGGTCTTAGCCATAACCCCTTTGTTCCTTTAAACACTGCCGTCTATTACTTGTGCCCACCTCAAATCAGGTGTTAGAGTTTGTGGGGAAGCTAGCCTTTCACTTAGACATATATGATAAAAAAAACATAAAGGCAAACTGGTCAGTCAAGGAGAGAAGCACCCTGACTTCTCTTCCCCCCTCTTCATCACTCACCCCAGTTGCCTCCGCAGCATTCTCTTAACCAGCAAGCCATTATTAGTATCGACTTGGCGCCAGACACTGAAATGCACTCTGGGGATACAGCAAAAGCAGGTGCAGTTTCTATACTGGAGGAGCTAATGTTCTACTTAGGAAGAGAGGCATTAATCAAGTCATCACAGAAATAAATGGGAAATGAGAGTTGGGATCCTCAATCTTACATAGGGACCTTATAACATGGTGGGAGGAAGGGGGCCTGACCTGGCCTTGGGGGGAGCTGGGGAAGGTACCTCAGGGGGAACAACACTTGTGCCAGCATCAAGGGGTGAGTAGGAATTACCTGAGAGAAACTCTGAGGTGAGGAAAGAGGGACTGTAAGGCATCCCAAGGAGTTCTTTATTAAAAAATAGAAAATGTTTGTAAAGAAAAGAGACATCTGGATGTCTTCAGCCTTTAGTAAGCAAAGCTAAGGTAGTAACTATTTCCAGACCTCCTTTGTGGATGAGCCTGCTGTCTCTCCCTCCCTCCTGGAAAAAGAGGCCATTGGTGCAGACTAGAGGACATACCTCAGTTAGAGAGAGATCATTCTTGACTGGGAGGGTGAAGTCCTTTGTTAACAGGGGAGGTCAGGTTCCCCTCATCCTGGCCCTTGAAATGAAGGATATTTCTGTGAGGCTTTGCTGAGCAGATGATAGAGACTGTGAATTGCTATCAGTTCTCACTGATAACTCCTTACAACCCCTTGAAAAGCAAGTAAGTAGAGCTAAGTTGAGAAGTCCTGGTATGTCACTGAGCAGTGACCTTCTGGCATCATGGCCTTAGGTTGTGGCCAGATAGTCACTCAGTACACAAGCCATGGGACATGAGTGGTCATTCAAAATTCAAAATCAGGAAGCCTGTGACAAAGATAAAACGTGGCCTCCTTTCTCATGGCATTTTAGAACTTCAGACTTTGCAGCCTCCAGAGACCCCCCCACGTGCTGGGGTCTGCTGTCCTGTGCTTCTTCCTCCTGCCCAATCAGGAAGTCAGTGGGCCACGACACCATTATATGCAGTTGTAGAAAAGGACAATGAATGCTATTCTTCTCTCAGTGATCTTGGTTTTGTTTTCTACTCTAAAAGTAATAAATGTTTGTTGTAAAGGATTCACGTGATAAATAAGGTGTAAAGATCTCTCTGTCACAAATAACAGCAATCAGTGGTATTCTCTACTCTCAAAAAGTCTCCCTAGACTTTGTGCATGTATAAACATATTATTTTCAACAGAAATAAAATTATCTATTTTCTAACTTAATCTTTCATCCTAACAGTCAAGCAAATTCCTTTGAGCAACTGCTTATATTCCATCAAAGGGGCATAACATAGTTTAAATGATTCGTGGATATTGTTAGTAATTACAAATAATGCTACAGGTAGACATCTTTTTGTAACTTTATGCTTTAGTGCTAGTAGATGTCCTTTTTAAAAATATCTTTGGGGCCATGGGTTTGGTCCCATAAAAATTGGTCTGTAGATAAACAAGTTGTTTTGTTTTAAAGGAAAATAAACCAAACCCATGTTCCACAGCTTTTCCTAGCTGCTCCTCTTTCACTCCTACATCTGACCAATGTATGCTGAGATGTAGTCGATAACAAATCTTCCTTTTTACTTCAGAATCTTCAAGACTTCTAGATTTAGTTTCAACCTTATTTTCTTCTTTTTCCTTGGGAAGTCTTTGGCCAATTCTAGTCATCCATTGGTCAGAGTTTCTCCTTTGCTTTGTGAGTGTAAGTTTCTTTCAAACTGTAGTTCCTTTGCAGTTGAATACCTTGGTATAATGCTTTGAAGATCAGTTTCTTTTAATCCTTATAATATCTGACTCACATCCTGGTCTGACTTAGCATGGCATATACTCATTCACACCCTATGCACAGAAATAGCACCTATGATCCAGCCAGCAGGCTGGGCCCTGCCACCCTGACAAACAGAACAGCTGGTGGGGAAGGACTACACACACTGCCAGCGCTCAACGTTGTGGCCAGGGCTCCCAAGTTTGGGTAACATCCAGCATTTGGGGCACAGTTGGTGGTTGGAGTCTATCAGCAGAAGGTTTCAACACATCACCCCCCAAAAATGTGCACTGTTTTAAAGCTGCTTCAGCTTAAGCTGCTATATGCAGTGCTCCAAACAATTCTCATAGGTGCTCATACCTCCTCATCCCTCCAGTTGTGGGAATCACAGCACCAGCTCCACCAGTCTTGTTTATAAACATTGACTAATGCCATGGGCACAATTTCTGACACCACAGAATACTAGAAACATTGTTAGTGGACTGTCTTTATAGCTATCTTGTCAGTAAAGGTGGCAGCCAGCGTGCCTTCTCTAGTGCCTGGAGCAGGTCCTTCTTACACATTAAGGAGTCTCCCACAAGTATGTGTCCACAGGAGCAGCATGAACACAGCTGCAATGCCCCAAGTGCAGTCTGTCTGCATGCACTGATCCTTCAGGGTTTCTTCTCCAGTGAAACCTGCACATGATCACATGCACACTGATGCTTAGCCCTGACCAACAAAACCTCCTTTGCCTTCATTTCCCCCACGAAAGGACAGCTTTCCAGGCATTGTGAGAAGTCTTGCACAACTGCTGCTCATCTGGGTGACTGAGCTTAACATCTGGGAGACAGACAGAGTAGTAAAAACTCTTGACAAGGTGCTCCCCTAGAGAACAAGCTGAGGATGAGCACCGCGGCAGTTGCTGAGAACAGAAACTGCCTTGTGGCCCAGTCCACCATCCAGCCCACAGGACTCGACAGTCCTGTCTGAGAGCATTCTGGAGAGAGGTGTAGCCGCAGGAGGAGATGATGAGTGTGCAGTAACTATTGCTCAGCACCCCCAGGAAGACCCACTGACTGTGCCACACCCAGAGTTCTCCCTGTCAACTTTGGGCAAGGCCGGTGGCACACTGCTTTACTGAGGGTCAAAAGGGAGGAGGAGGAGACTGAGGTGCAGCACTGGCCTCTTACCACCTTGCGCACCCCTAGCATCCTTTGACATCGCTCAGCTGTCCCAGAGATCTAGGGACCAAAAGCATCTAGTGAGCTTGTGTCACCAGGGAGGAATCCTAACGCCTTCATGGCAAAAGCAAAGATGGGGACTCAGAGGCCGAGGTTCAGTTACATGCTTCACCTCTCCTGTGGCCCTTTCTTCCTTCAGGTTCTTCTCTTTTCTGACATCATAAGCCTGGTTCTTATTATTGTGCTGAGTAGAGGGGACAAGTGCAACTATAAGGAGGACATGGGCATTTTGTAGTCATTGCTCTTCCAGGTCGAAATGATCCAGTGATTTGGGAAAAAGCAAAACAAAACAGAAAACACTTTACAGTTCTACATGATAGTTCCCATTTTGTGGTATTAAGTTTGAGGCAAAACATGGCAAAATCACTTTTAAGTTGAAGTGACCATTGCCAATTAGAATGTGTCCTAAAACACCCTTTTCATCAGTGGAATCTTAACACTGACTCTTGATGCCAGGTCTCTATACCCTTTGGCCTCCTCCTGTATACTCCAGAATAAAACAAGAATGCATAGTCAGCACTTAGGAAAGCAGAGTTATCTAAATCTCCTGCTGGAAGTACTATAAATAAAACTCACCAGGATAATTGATCTTGGACCAATTTTTAGTACACTGCTCCGTGTAGAAACTGTTACCCTTCAAATGTTCCTTAGTTTAATTACTCTTTGCTGAAAATCTCTTTTTTCACCTATTAAGTCAATATTTTTTCTTTTCTCTTTTTTCTATTGATTATACATATTTTCTTACATGGTGTACCCTGAAGTAGTTCTCCCACCACCATGTCACCTATGAACTGTCATTCTGGTCACTTGTACTCATCCCTCCCCTGAATTTTACCTCCCTCCTTCTCCATAACTGTGTGCTTTAGTTCTGCTGTCAGTTTCTTGGTTTTAACTTTTCTCTTGTCCTTTTGTTTGTTTTCCCTATATTCCACATACAAGTAAGAAAGTCTGGTATTTATCTTTGTCTTTCTGGCTTATTTCTGCTAATATGAGTCCTTCTAGCTCCCTCTGTGTTGCTGCAAATGATAAGAATTTTTTGATTATTGAATAATACTTCATTGTGTAAACATGCCACAACTTTTTCATCCATTTGTCTGTTTGGGGGCATTTGGGTTTTTTCCAGATCCTGGATATTGTAAATAGTGCTACAATAAGCATAGGAGTACATATTTCCTTTTGAATTGGTGTTTTTTTGTATCCTTTGGGTAGATTCCCAGAGGTAGGATTACTGAGTCAAATGGTAGTTCCATTTTCAGTAGTTTGAGGACCCAGTACCTCCATAATGGCTGAACCACTTTGCTTTCCCAAGAGCAGTTAAGAGGGTTCCTTTTTCTCCTCGTCCTTGTCGGCCCTTCTTGTTGTCCTTTTCTTGATATAGGTTCTTCTTACCAGTGTGAGGTGATATCTCATTGTGCTTTTGATTTGCATGGCCCTGATTATAAGTGATGGTAAACATTTTTTCAGATGCCTATTCTGCAGTGAAAGTCATGGAGTGTTTGCTTAGTCAAAAATCTTTAGGAACAACAGTTGAACTTACTTATTAAACTATTCCTTTCTTGCCTACCAGGAACAATTACCATCAAGTGGAGATAAAAATATTCTGGTATATTTATTATACATACTCAGATCAAATACTACCTAATAGCTCCCTAAAAGTCCCAATAAAAATGTTCTGGTATATTTATTTTACACACGGATCAAACACTACCTAATAGCTCCCTAAAAGTCCCACAAACTTTTCTTGATTTTCTTCTGGTATTTTGATGAAAGAATGTTTGGAGTAAGATTTTGAAAATTATCTTCTTGAAAGTGGGTGGTAGGTCAGATCTGACTTGGTTCACACTTGACAACATCCTTTACCCCTGGTGATGGCATCTAGATTTTTCACCACAATGGGAAAAGAAATCATATTTATGTGGACATCCTTATTTCCATTACCAGTTCCATTCTGGCTTCTGAACTGTTTGCTTCCTAAAAGATTGTTTATTTCATGCTGAACCTAAACACCATCTAGGGTTATTTCTGTACTTGGCATGAACACAAGTGCATTCCCAGCTATGCGGTACAAACCTCTGGGCTCTGAGTTTATATTATCCCTATCGGACAATAACACTTTGGAAAATTCTAATGTAGTATCTGGTGTACTTATCTGGTGTAGCGAATAATTATCCTGTGGTTTCATAAAAGTATGTGATTTTATGTAATTTTCAGCAGACTTGACTTTAGTTACAAAAATAGTACCAGTTTTTTCTTTTGAAATTATTAATAACTAGAAGGGGAAAAAAAGACTCTTAATCTGAATCTTCTACCTATTCTCCCAGGACTAACAGCTATCAAATGCAAATGTAAGAGCATCTTCTCTGATGTCAAACCCTTTTCTCTATAAGTTTACATTACAAGTCAATGAATAGAACTGAGAAGATTGTGAAAAATGAAATGGCAGAAAACATCCTGCTAGTGAAAGCAATAAACAGTAGTAAAATGTGAAACAAGATGGCTCTGACTGTGCTTTGACAGACAGTGATGCGGGTCAGTATTCAAATCATTGTCCAGTGTTTTAATGTCTACATATAGGCCTTAGGGCCTCCTGACGTTGACAAGTTCTCAAGAATAAAAACAGCATATCTGAATACAAACAGGTAAATGTCAGTAGACTGTTTAAGGGGCCTGCCAACATAGCTCAGGCCCCTAAACACAATCCCATGAAAGAACTGGCAGCTAAGGGAATAAGGGTCTGTGAATTCAGCCTGTCATCATTAAAGGTGCAGAAAAATAGAGAGGGCCTAGACAAACCTTAATGAGGGAAGTGCAAGCACATTTACTTGATAAGATTCTTTAACTTTAAAGACAAAAGACCGGATTTAGGAGGCCGCCTAAGAAAAGAGAGAGAACTTTAAAGATAACCAGATAAGACTGGTTTCCCCTCTTGGCTTTGGGAGAAGAAGGACTGGAGAGGAAAACGCACATGTACACAAAGGAATGAGTCTTTTCCCCTAAAAGAACAGGAAGGCGTGGAGTGGAGCAAGGCTTTAGCCAGCTTCCACAGCAGTGAAGGCCATTCTGAAAGACATTGGAGGCTCAGGATCAAGGAGAATGAAGAGGCTGGCAGCCCCAGGCAGGCCTTAGGCTGAGCCTTATACCAGGACTGTTCACATTGTTGCAGGCAGAGTTTCTGAGGGGACCCTGCTAATACCTGCTGAGTGCCGCTGACAACAAGGAAATCAGGCCTTTGCTGTTATATATTTTTATATTAGTTTATATAAACATATAAACAGACATATTTATAATATATAAACAGATAAGTCATTGAATCAATGAGAAGGGGTAAGTATATACATATGTCTGTTTTTATGGGGAGAAAAAGGAATGTAAATAAAAGAAAATAATAAGTATAATGTAGAATGACCTAATGTTGTCTCCCTCCTCCCCCCTTATTCAGTTCCCAATTTCACCACCCAGTTCCCAGTTCTAGACTCCCCCAGCTTTCCAACAGCACCACACACTGCAGTCACCTGAGTTTACCTAACATTAGGCCCTTACTATAGGTGCTATTGCCCTCCCCAACTTCCCACCTTTAGTTGGGTTAGGGTTTCTTGATTTGTTTGGTTTTGTTTGGGCCTTACAACAGTTCACACTTGCTTCATGATTTTCCCTGTCCATGGTGGTTATTCGAAGCTTTGAGGCATCCCCTACATGCCTCATCAGCATGCCCTGTGCTTTTACCCTTTGATCCAAAAGTACAGCCCTCAGATCCAAGTAGACCCTCAAGGCACACCAAGAGACCTTGTGTTCAGGTTGACAGTAGTTCACTAAGGATTAGGTTCAACTGATATGTATTGAGTTCCTCTATCCAGACACCAGATAAGAACTGGCGTGTAAAGATGAACAAGGCACTGCCCCTGCCCAGGAGTTGCTACAGCCTCGTGTGTTTATCCAACCAATCATTGAAACTCCAGATTGCTCCAGAAGAAATATGTCAGCCAAACAGATTACTATTCAGTCATCAAACAGTAGGCCAAGAAGATGACATGGTTACTGGACTTACCAGAATTTACTTCCTAATGGGAGAGTCAGATAAGAAAATTAAGGAAACAAACGAATTAAAACTTTAAGTAGTAATTTACATGAAGTGTAGTGGCACAAAGGAGTTAAGATATTGAGTTTAATGAGAAGCAGTGAGGTGGGATGGCCATACTCTCAGAAGATGGAGAGGCCTGTAGCTTAAAACTCAGAAGATGCTGGCCTTGCTCAGGATAGCACCTCAGTGTTCAGCAAACGTTAGCTATTATTCTTTCACCGTCTCATTGAACTACTATTGTTGAAGACTTTTCAAAGACTGAGTTGTTATTTGAAATATAAAATTTGTCATTTAGGACAGAATAATAAGTAGATATGTGTTTCTATCCTTTTTTTATCACATATCTTGGTCATTTTATTGATGATTAACTTTTAAATACTGAAGTCATGTCTCTGAAGGTAAGGAAAAAGGTGACACTAGATCATCCGGTCTAAGAAGTACTTGATGGCGAAAGAATTATAAGATAACAAATGGGAAATATTAGGAGAATGCTAGAGGCTGTCCATTCAATACACTACCTTTATACTGATTCTCTGTCTGTGCCACATACTTTCCTGGAGACCTGAATTCAAAATGAGGAAGACACAGGCCCTTGTCAGAGTGCTCACCTTCACTTTAGGTAAACAGACCTTCAGATAAGCTACTCTGACTCTGTGTCTTATGGGAGTTCTAGTCAAAAAGCACAGTGGACTAGGGGGGCTAAGCAATCAGCTTAACTTTAAAGACAGCTAAACAGTCAGCAATGCTGCTAAGAGAAGGGGCGCCTCCTCTCTTGAAATGTCAAGAGAGAAAGAGATCTCAAGAGAAAGCCCTCTCTTTCAGTCTCTCTCACAATTATCACCACAATCAATTTTAGAACAATTTTGTTACCTTATTAGTAGTCGTTTCCCATTTTCCCTCTCACCCCACCCAGACCCTGAACAGCCATCAGTCTACTTTCTAGCTCTATGAATTTGCCTGTTCTGGACATGTCATATAAATGGAATCATCCAATATGTGACCTTTTGGGTACGTGATCTTTAGGTTAGCGTAATATTTTCAGGGCTTATTTGTTTAGTGTATATTGTATTATTCCTTTCATTTATGACTATCCCTTGCTTTCTTTACCAGTTGATGGAGACTGGGTTGCTTTCACATTTTTGTGGTTATTTGCACAAGTTTTTGTAAAACCATTTCTTTTCTTCTCTCTCTTTTTTTTTAAGTTTTTGTAAAACCATTTCTTTTCTTCTCTCTCTTTTTTTAAACACTTTTGAATGAATTTTTGGGCTATGTGGCAACTCAATATTTAGCATTTTGAGGAACTGTCAGACTATGGTGGCTGCACCATTTTACACCCCCCACCAGCAGTTTCTCAACACTTGTTATGATACTACTAATACTTTTGTTTTCATCAGAGCTGTCCTAGTAGCTGTAAAGTGGTATTCATTGTGGTTGTAGTTTTGATTTGCATTTACCTGGTGGTTAATGGTATTGAACATCTTTTCATATATATCTTTGGAGAAATATCTATGCAGCTCCTTTGCCCATTATTTTAAAATTGGGTGTCTTATCATTGAATTGCAGTAATATTTTATATATCCAATATACTACTCAGATATATGACTTGCAAGTATTTTATCCCATTTTCAAAGTTGTCTTTCCATTTTCTTGATGGTATCTAACGCAGAAAAGTTTATATAATTTTAACAAAGTCTAATTTATCTATTTTGATTTCTGTTGTTTGTGCTTTTGGCAACGTATCTCAACCTGTCCTCATGAAATTTTACTCCTTATTTTTTCCTAGAACATTACAGTTTTAGCACTTACATTTGAGTTGTTGATCCATTTTCAATAACTTTTATGTATCATGTGAGGTTAGGGTCCCACTTGGTTCTTTTTGCATGTGGATATCCGGTTGTCCCAACACTATTTGTTGAAAAGAAAAATTTCCCCCACTGCATTATCTTGGCATTTTTGTTGAAAACCAGTTAGCTATAAATGTGAAGGTTTATTTCCAGACTCTCATTTCTCTTCACTGATCTATATTTCTGTTTTTCTGTAGTGGGTCTTCTTGATCAGAGCCTCCGGATGAATGGGTAACTTTACCAGCAGTGAGATCAGGGCCTTGTGAATTGGAGCAAGGATAAAGTGAGATGATGGGATGCTTTTATTCCAGTACCTGTCTGGCATATAGTCTGAGGAAAGATAACCATGACCATCCTTACAATCATTATTCTCTCTTAGGTAACCAAAAATATGTTGTTGAGCTCTGGGATCTTGAAGAAATGTAGGTATGTGTGACTAGAACAAGGACATGGGCTGGGTAGAATACTGAAAGGTATGCTGTATTACATGGTAGAGAATCCTGTCTAAGTTCCCAACCTCGGGTCATGAAGCTGTTTTTATATTTAGAGCTTGAGTTCAGTGACAAACTTGTCTCCAAGTTGTTTGAATTTGGCAGCAAGAGCAATGTGTTCAACCCTTAGGGGACAGGCCGACCCCTGATGATTTGTTGGCAGATCCTGTTTTCTGGAAAGTGCTAAGGCCAGTTTGAGGTTGAATTGTGAGGTCCTGGACATCACTCGCTCCTTGGGCCTCCAACAGGAAATCCTGCTTTCTTTTTGTTTGGGGGAAGTTTGCTGACAAACATATTCATGGCTGCTTTTCTGCCAATGCCATGGGAAATTCCACACCACAAGTGTTGCTGCTTCTGCCCCTAGTGTGAGCGCGTCACAGCTGTGATTCAGTGGCATCGTCAAGCCCTGGGAGCTATTTTTAGTTTTTGTTAATATTTTAAATGCATCCTTGGTCATGAGGAATGACTGCTTCTCCAAACTTTAAATCTACCTAAACTGTTACATGAGAAACATTTTTTTTCCTTATGGAGAAAGACACTTCTCTTACTTTCCATATAAAGCAACTCATGATTTTAAAACACAGGATACTGTGATTAGTAAGAGAAAAGATTTGCTCTTTACTCTTGTAAGTAATAATAATAGTAGCCAGTACTTACATGGTACATTGTTAGGTGCATTCTACATATTCACTTATTTTTTCCTCACAAAAGCTCTTTGAGGTAGAAATCATTACTCTAATTTTAAAGGAAAGAAGACTGAGACACAAAGAGATCAAGTGATTCACCCACAGTACTATAGCAAGTGTGTTAGTTAGCTAGTCTCAAAGAAGCCTCCACTTCCCACCACTGTTAATTATACCTCCAGGTTTTATGTCCTTGTATGGTCTCCTCCCCTTGAATCTGTGAAATTCAGTAGAATTGCTGCTTCATGACTCCCCCCCCATATAAGGTAGAAGACACGCCCTGCAGGTTCCAACTGGATCTGTGGACATGTCTGTTCTATAGGAAGCCATCTGCTGTCTTAAAAACCAACTACTCTGAGACTACCATACTGTGAGGGAAGCCCCTGGTAGTCCCATAGAGAGGTCCAGAGGCCTAGGCAGCCTCCAGCTGTCCCAGCTACCCTGCTGAAAAACAAGGGAAGAAATCACCAGGGAGAACCAGCTCAGTGAACTTTCAGAGGACTCCAGCTCCAGCTGCCATCTGCCTGTCACCTCATGACAGGCCTCAAATGAGAACCACTCAGTGGAGCCTCTCAGACCAGAGAAAATAACTTACTGTTTAAGCCACTAATTTTCAGGTGACTGATAACCAAAACAGCTAAATAAGTAGCTAAGTAGGATTCACACCAGACATACTGTCCAAAGCAGGTGCTGTTACCATACTAAAAGACAGACAAGGAAACAAACTAGGGTAACACTGCTGTCTGTGGGGGGGGGGTGTATTTGTGTGTGTGTGTGTGTGTGAGTGAGAGAGAGAGAGAGAGAGCAGCTAGGGAAGGCTATCACATGGGGATGTCCATGTAATCAATTACAAAAACTGAATCTGAATTTTTCCCTGCAGCAATTTTTATGATAATATTTAGCAAGATAGTATACACTACCCTGCATTCTGCCTGTACTTTCCTGGAGCATCTGAAGCATATAATGAAGGAGGGAGATGGATATGACAAAATATAAAACAGATGCATGCTGAAACAAAGACTTGAAAAGAACAACTGCTGAGTCCCCAATCTGAGGTATCTCTGCTTTAGATGGGTCATATGGGTCTCTCTGAGGCACTGGCATTTAGGCTGTAAGCATAAAAAAATGCAGGGACAAGCCTGGCAGAGGGTTGGAGAAGGACATTACAGGCAGAAGTGCCTGCACTGGGAAGACCAGATAGGAGATAAGACCTGGTGGATTCTGGGAAGCCTGACAGCTAGTGAGTAGCCAGGAAGTGGTGGACATTGAAGTGGGAGGTGTGAGCTGTTGGCCTTAGGAAAGTCATGTAGGTTTTATTCTGCAAGGAACAGGAAGCCATTGAAGAATTATCTTTTTTAACCTTCTCTTGATTACCCAGAATTATCACTATGATATCCGGGTGTTCTAAGACAAACTGCTCAGTAAAAACTGCTGTAGGTCTGCTGCTCCATTTCCTTGGGTTCATGGTCAGTTACTTTGGTCTTCCCTTTGTGTTAGACTGCATTCTTAAGTCATCTTCTGCCCTCGCTCCCCTCTGCCTGGAAGTTCATGAAGCCATGAAGGACTCACTGAAGTCTGTTGTAATGATTCTTGGTTTCATGGGACCTTGTGTATGTGCTGCTTCCTGGTTTCCAGCAGACTGTTCAGGGGATCTGAGGTAGAACCCATAATGCTACTGACTAGGGGTTCTGAGATAGGCGGTGCCAACCTTGAGGAGTCTGGGGTAGCACTTAGCACTGCTCCCTTCTGTGCACTCTGCCACCCCCAAGTGAATGAAAAGACATCACAATGCAGGGACAAAAAAATGCAGGGACAAGCCTGGCAGAGGGTTGGAGAAGGACATTGCAGGCAGAAGTGCCTGCACTGGGGAAGACCAGATAGGAGATAAGACCTGGTGGATTCTGGGAAGCCTGACAGCTAGTGAGTAGCCAGGAAGTGGTGGACATTGAAGTGGGAGGTGTGAGCTTAGAAAAGCTACTGAAATGGACATATCTGTTTCACTCAGTACGAGTGCTGCCCCCTCAGAGTTTAGGACAAAAGATGTGAGTGAGGGGAAGAGTCTGGGTGGAGTGAGGCGAAGGTCAGCTTTGGACTAGGCTCTTTGATGAACCAACATCCTCCCAAGTGAAGGCTGTGAAAGGAAACAAAGGTCCCTCTACCTCTCAGTGTCATCAGTGACCACTGCTGTTTCAACCCCACAGGCATCTGGCAGAGTCCTGGTGCTGCTGTCCTCTGCTTTTGCCTTTGCTCCCTGTTGGGTATCCCCAAACCATTCTAAACCCCATTGTATGTAGAATCTTCAGAAACCTCCAAAGAAAGATAAAGAAGTTGCTTTTAAAAGATTTCCCATTTACATTCTCAAATGTTCAATAACTTCATTGCTGTGACAGGGACGTTTTTTGGTATACAACCTCAATCCCTGTTGTTCTATGTGACAGACACCCTCTCCCTTCTAATTATTGTATACCAATGGCAGGCCCCAGACTGGAGGGTGGAAGTGATAGATTGTAAATGCAAACTTCCAGCCAGAAGAGAAAAATCTTGCAGAGTAACACAAGCTATTCCACTTCAGTGTTTTTGGTTTCCTCCTCTATTAAATAGGAGGAAAAAAGTATTTTCCCTCCCAGGATTGGCTCTTGTGAATGTCTGAATAGTCAATGTACATACATTGGTGTTCCATAGATATTAACAACGGGCTCCTCTCCCAGGGTGCACAGTGTGTCTGGAAGTCAGGTTTCATGCCCTGGTACCTGGAAGGTAGACATCTGGAGCCAGTGAATATAAAAGTATATGGATTACAGCAGTGGTATCAGATCATTTTGTTTTCTATAGAAGTAGAGAGGGACATAGGGAGATGCAGCAAATTCACTCTGGGCCCTAAAGAAGGCTGATCTCCTGGCACCTCTGTTTTACTGTAAGACCCTGTAAGCACCAGTTCACACTTCTGTAAAGTGACTGAATTCTCTCATTGCTGTTTGAAGATAAGTAGATGACATGTGCAAACAATTTAGCCTGGTGTCATGTGGAATACCAGGTGGATAGTGGTCATTATTTATTTGGGGGAACTGAAGTGGTCCCAGAATAGACCCATCAGAATCAAAGGGGCAACTCTGCCATGTGCTCGGGAGCTTCCCAGTGGAGAGTGGATGGTGGCCAAGTCCTGGGACTCAGAAGGCAAGGACCTGGCTTTTCCAGGGTTCCCCAAAAAAGAGGGAGACAGGAAGACAAAGTATATGGATTTGACTATTTAGGACAGTACAGGCTGAGACTGGGGGAGCCAACTGAAGAGAATGACCCAGAGGGTGTTCTGTGGTTTTCTTCTTAATTTCCCGTTTTTGCCATAATCCTCTTTCTTGTACAGGGGCTATTTCTCACATGGGTTATGATGCAGTTTCCTCAAGAAGCTCAGTTTGCCTGGATTCATTCTGTCTCTCTCAAAAACACCTGCTATGTGAGTCCAAACCACTATACAAAATACAAGTCAGTTAGTCATCATTTCTCCTTTCTGAAGTCCTTTCCAGTAGTACCACTGTTTTGTGTCAAGTGTATACATGCTTTGGACGAAAACTTCAAGTAACAATATGTTAGATAATGAAGGGCATCTGTCCCACCCACAGCCCCATTCCTCTCCCAGAACAAACCCTGTCAGCAGTCTCAAGAGTTCCTTCCAGAGTGGGAGGGCCTGCTGCACCAAGAATTTTCCACTTAGTAGTAATTCTTGGAACATGACCATGTTGGGACTTTAGCTCTGTCTCTGTCTTATATCTATCATAGAGCAGTGCCAGAATTAATATCTGGCATCCAGATTGTTTCTAATCACTTGCTGTTATAAAAAGCACCACGGTGAAGATAGTTTGTATGGATAGTCCAAGTATAGGAGGCACTCCTTCTAGTGGAGTTGCTGAATCAAAAAGATGTGATCTTTTTATTGTGTTAGCTGATGCCAGAATGCCCTCTCTGGAAGGTGTACCGATTTACATTCTCACTCGCAATACAGAAGTACCTGTTTCCACACATTTCCCCAACCTAGAGCAATGCTAATTTTCTTTATCTGATAAGTGGATGGCATCTTACACTAATTCTACTTGTCACTTCTCATTATTAGCTGGTTAGACCTGTTTACAGATCTTTTTAAAAGTACTTCCTTTCTGGAGGTATTTTACCATTGTGAAATACTATTTGTAACTACATGAACTTTCATTTAGTAAGATAAGTGAGTTTTTAAAAATATAAGGAATCTGCGTGGAGTCACCTCATTCCCACAGACCTGATCTGTCTTCCCATTTGTAGCATAAAACTAGAAATAACTACCCCTGTGTAACAGTTTGTCTTCCGGGGAGGCTTGGTGATAACTGTTGCTGGGGGTTCATTGTCCTCACTAGCTGTTGCCTACTTGCAGAGCTCACCACCAACACTGGGAATGTTAAGAGGAGGACCAGGGAATGTAAAAGGAGGACCAGGGCAGGACAAAGGGACTCGGGTTCAGAAGTTACCTTTAAGCCCTTCGCTGATTCCAAAGTTGTCGTCCTCTTGGTTTAATATTTCTCTTCAGAAAATTGTGACTTGAAGAATGGCAAGCTGCATTGTCAGACTTGAAGTCTTATTTGTAAATATTCAGCCTCAGCACACTTGGGTGGAGTCTATATTCCATTGGCATCTTGCCTCAAGAAAATCCACTACAAATACAAACTGACCGCCTGATTTATAGACATATTGTATGCAGCATTTTTGCCTGAGGGACACAAAGCCCACTTGAGAGATGAGGAATGGGCGGTTTCCATGTGCGTGACACTGTCCCGGATCCTGTTAATTATGATATTAGGATGTTGAATCTGATGACCTCTTACACAGCCTTAAAAATCTCAAATTCTGTGACTTTTCCTCTCATCATTTTTGTAGCACAGTTGTTTACAATTGAATGACAAACAAGTTAAACTTGCAGGGCAACTAACTACCCCCATGGAAACATGCAAGGACCTTCAAAACAGTCCCAAATGCTGCAGTTCATGAGTCAGGTAGGAGGACTAGCATAACATGAAACTTGTTATTTGATGATTTTATCGCTTAGAATTACTCATCAAGCATTTCAGAAAACATCTGAATAGTTTTACATTTGCAGGCTGGTTCTAACTAGTTGATATCTATACTATGCAGACACTGAGCTGAACTGATTTCCCTGAGAATTTGGCTTTTTAATTTCAGAAAATCCTTAGAATTCAGAACCCCCATCTGTAGCTATAACTTAGGAACTAGAAAGACTCCTTATAAATCATCCCACCCACCTGCAGAAACAGAAGCCCAGCAAGGGGAAATGACTGGGTCAGATTCCAAAACGTGTAGGTTTTTCTTGGTAGATTTTCACCATCCTCTCTCTTCAGCCAAGAACCTGAAATGCTGCGTAATGTCAGGTTTTTTTCCAGGACTCAGTCCTCTTTAAATGGACCTGCTTCTTAACCTAATTTTTAATCTGTGATAGAAAATGAAATACGAAACCCAGTTTCCCCTTTGACATGGTCACATAACCTGAAGCAGCCGCATTAATCAGGCTAAATATGCAAATAAAGGCTTTTCCTGTCTCCTGTCCCTGGTGTGGTGTGGCCCAGTGATGCAAGGGGTCTTCAGGGTCTTGTGGTGTCCATCTGCCCCACCATTATCTTCGCACCATCCCCAGAGGAAGGAGAGACAGGCTGTGAGGTTAGCTTATTTATTTTAGGAGGAAACAGGCACAGACAAAATAGCTCACAGGGTCTTGGACAATTCCACAGGGAGGAGTGAGGAGAAGAGATAGAGGATAAACAACACCAAACCCATTCAAGGACAGATTCAGATCTTGGTTTTACTAAAACTGTGCTTATGTTCAGTGGCCAAAGCCCCTCAGGCCAGGTGGAGAGGCAGGGACTCTGTAAACTGCAGGGATTCTCTTACAGCTAGTGGCATTCTCCCAGAAGTGGTCATTGCCAACTGAGTGCACATTCCAGGTGATGAATACATAGAGAACCTTGCAGATATGGAGGCTGCAGTGTCCCCTCTGGGTAGTCTTGTTTGCTCTCCAGGTCAGGGTTTAGTACCAGCTGCTCCCCACACCCAGTGAGAGCCTGGGTGTCCCTCTCCACATCCAACAGCCTGTTCAGCTGGGAGGAAGAGGAAGGGGCTAGAGAAGAGCAGGGCAATAGAAACGGCTATAGGAGCAATGTGGCTGTGACTCACTTTCACACAGCCTATACCTATTGTTCTGATAAACAGAGATTGAGGGTGGCCTTCTCCCTGCGAGCAATGTAGTTGGTCCTCAGAGCTTCTTGAAGTGGTGATAGAAAGTTCTAGAAGGCCGGGCATGGTGGCACATGCCTGTAAGCAGCAGCCTAGGAAGCTGCGGCTGCGGCCAGGGATCGCACGTAGTGAGGGGGCACGTAGTGAGACCTAGTTCCATAAATATATAGCTGGACGTGGTGGCATGTGCCTGTAATCCCAGCTACCTGGGAAGCTGAGGCTGGGGATTGCTTGAGTCTGTGGTGCCCCGGGCAACCTGAGCCTACAGTTCCACAGGCAAAAATAGTGAAACCTAGTCTCAAAAAAAAAAAAAAAATGCTAGAGAGCCAGGCATGGTGGCATGCGCCTATAATCCCAGCACTGAGAGGCTGAGGCCAGGGATCTCTGAGTTCACAGGTTCAAGACTACTCCAGGCAAAATAGCAAGACCTAGTCTCTAAAAAATAGCCAGGCATGGTGGTGTGTACTTGTAATTCCAGCTGCCTGGGAAGCTAAGGCTAGGAATCACTTGAGTTCGTGGGTTCAGGACTACACTGGGCAACATAGTGAAACCTAGTCTCTTAAAAAAATTTTTAAAAAAATGAAAGAAAGGAAAGTGCTAGAAAGTCAGACCCTAGCCAGACCTTAGCTATAAACACACCATTATAGCAGTATATAAAGTATAGATTACCCTCAGCAATAGTATTGTCAACCCAGGCTCATCAGGACCATGATTTTTACAATATGCTTATCTTTTTTTTTATTATAAAAATAGTATATGTTCATTGTAGGACATGTAGGAAACTATTTTGAAAAATCAAAAAGGAAAAAAATAGAAATCACCTTCAGTGGTAATTAGGGTCCAGTGTAGTGAATAATAACACAGGCTCTGAGATTAGTATCCCTGAACTCCCTCAGTAAACAGCTGTGCAACTTTGGGTAAGATGTTAACCCCACTGAGTGTGTACCTTCACCTGTGCATTGGTGATAGTAACAGTTCCTGCCTCAGATTTTTTGTGAGAATCACAGTATGGATGTAAAACCTCCAGGGCACTATGGGAATGCTGAGAGAGCTCAGTATTTGCTATAGTTATTTTTAGCTATCATCCTGTACCTAACCCCAGTAACATTGTCAAAAACAGCCATTTCCAGTTACAAAGTAAACTCAGCTTGGAAACAATGCGAAGACTCCTTGCACAGGTTTAAATGAAATAGCAGTTATTGTTAACTCAAGTGACTATTTTTGAAAATATATATTTAATACCTGAGCAAGTCCAGATATTTGATGTTTATTTTGAGATTATTTGCACTTCCTACAATTAATAAAGCCCTTTTTAAATTTAGAAACCCACAGCACTATATAAGTACTATTAAAACCCTCTCACTTGCTAAAACTCAGTTACACATCTTATTCAAATCAATTCACTTTGTTAAACCATGTTTGTTTTATTTTATCATATTGTAGTAAGAACACTTAACATGTTTCTACCCTCTTAAATCTTTGCATGTATAGTGCTATTATTAACTACAGGAACAATGTTGTACAGCAGATATCTAAAATGTACTCCTCTTGTGTAACTGAAGTTTTATGTTGTTGATTAGCAAGTCCCTATTTCCTCCTCCCCATCGCCCCTGACTATCTCTTTCCACTCTCTGATTCTGTGAGTTTCATAATTTTATATTCTTCATATAAGTGGAACCATGTAGTACTTCCCTGCTGTGACTGGTTTCGTATAATATCCTGAAGGTTCACCATGTCACACATTGCAGAATTTCTTTTTTAAAGTGATATAATATTTCATCGTATCTGTGCACCATGTTTTCTTTTTCCATCCATCCATCAAAGGACATTTAGGTTGTTACAACATCTTGACTATTGTGTATGGTGCTAGGAGCACTAATATATCTTCCAGATACTGATTTGAAAATCTTTCAGGTAGATATCCAGGAGTGGGTTTGCTGGATCCTATTTTTCAGGGTTTGTTGTTTTTTTTTTTTAGAAATAACCAAATTTATCATGTTCAGTAGTGGATACTGGGTGTACCATGCTGAACAGAATGAGAAGCGGGAGGGATATCTGCCCTCAGAGACTTTCTGTCTTACAATCACCAAATTAGCACACCATCTGAGTATAGTGCAACGTAAAAAAAAAAAAAAAAATCATCAGTGCTATAAGAATATATCACAGGGAGCCTGGTTTATATTCTGCAGTGGCTTCAGGATGGAGACTTGACCTTGGCCTTCAGGCTGCTTTTGGTCTTGTCTGGTGGATTGGCTGTGGCAGAAAACAGACCTTCACAAGAGGGATGGATGAGGAAGTTCAGTTCTTCCCAGTGGGAAGACCTTCTGGAGGGAAATGACCCAGAAGGATGGGAAGCTGGAGATGGAGAAAAAGGAAGGGCTCTCTAGGTAGGAGGGAAAGTCTAGGCAAAGGTCCAGAGGCAGGGAAGTACAGGGTGCTTTTGGGGTGCTTTTTGGGGAGCCCAGTGTGATGTATATGGGGTGGAGAAGGTAGGATTTTTTAAGAAGCTTTGACACAAAACTGGAGAGGAGGGTGGGGCTAATCAAGGAGCATTTGTTCTCTAAACATTTGTACTAGAAATAATCAGGATACTTACTGTTTGGGAGATTATTTCTGAGTTCTAAGAGAGGATGTGGATCATTTGAATGCTAGATTGGGGAGGAAAGAGCCTGGGGACAAACAAGGCTGTTAAGGAGCATCTCCAGCATTTTCTTACTGCCCATCTGGACAATCTGTGCTGAACATCAACTAGATACTAGAGGGATACAGAGATGGACATGATGACTAGGGACCCCCAGCAGAGAGGCTGGGGCAGGGAGTAAATACCCTGGGACAGGAGCTGCCAGTACCAGAAGAATATAGGTCTGAGCAGAGTCGCAGGCCATAAACAGCCCTCCCGCCACAGGAATGGGTGAGGGGTCTGGGCAGCAGAACTGGCACTCAGTCCTGACTACCTCTGTTATCTTGCATTCTTTTATTGATAGGCACCTTGTTTAAGACTCATGTAATTAGAAACTTGGCTCTGGGAAGAAATTTTTGTAAATATATTTTTTTCTATTAAAAATAGACTGCCAAACTTGCTTCCCCAGGGCACTCCCTCTGTATTTACCTGAGCCACGGGGCACTGTTCTAACATCAATGCTATTTCCTGGTGGGTCCCTTCAGAGGAATGGAGACCATAGTTTCCAGGGGGTTGTGACGGGAAGCCCCAGACTGGGTGGAAGGAGCCCCTTCCTTCCTGTCCCCTCCCTTTGTTCCCAGAATGTGGAGCCAGGAATGCCAAACTGAGATCTTCCGCAGGACGGATTTTCTTTCCCAGTTCCCAACGTTACATAGCTTTTGGATCCTTTGCAGAGATAAAAAGTATGTTTTTAAACATTTGAACTGATTACATCTGTTTTGTTTCAGACTACTAAAAGTTCTATTTGGAAGGTCTTATAGAAGTAACTATAATTGAAAGACTGCATTTTAAAAATGTGGGCATAGTTTTGTTATTGTGTTTATTCTGCTGCCCAATATTAAAAACATCGAGGGCAGGTTTTGTTATTATTGATCTCCCTGGCTGCCATACAGACAAAAATACGTACACTGCACCCACATGCTTCTCACATATGTGTACATTCTTGCACACAGACCTGCCCTGACTATGTTGCAGTATGCCTGGCTGGAATCAATGGAGTCTCCTCCCTGCTGTTCACTGTGACAGGGCTATTATCCCTTGACCCCTAGATAGGTCACTCATGAGATCATACGACTCTCAGAATTCTAGCAGAGGAACCAAAATGTGCTTAGCCATCAGTGCAGTCTAATTTAGACGAAGTGTGGGACGCTTTCCTTAACTAAATTCACCTTCATAGCCGGCCAGCTGCAGTAATGAACAGATTTCAGTTCCTGGTCCATTGGCCACTCTGTGAGATGTGTATCTTTAAACAAGTTTAGCAACCTCAAATTCTCTCTTTATTTTCTTTCCTTCCTCCTTTCGTCCTTCTTATTTTTCTATTTCTAAGTTGACTTTTATTGAAGTATAGCATAGTGCAACACACTCATTGTAATTGTAAAGCTCAGTGAGTTTTCACAAATTTTCACATTCCCGTAAGCATCGCCATCACTAAGTAGAAGCTTCCAGGCATGCTGAAAAGCTCCTTCTTTGTTTGTGCCACTTTGCAGGCCGTCCTTACACTGCCACCCCTCAGCCAGAGGCAACTGCTGATCTGCTCTCTATCACTGTAGCTTAGTTTTGCCTGTTCTAGAATTTAATATAAATGGAATTGTACGGAATGTACTCTCTGGTGTCTGGCTTCTCTCACTCAGCAAGAGGTTTCTTCTTCCCTATGATTGCTGGTGTCAGTAGCTCATGCCTTATAATTCTGGGTATTATCCCACTTTAAAGATGTGTCATTCACCTGTTGAGAGCTATTTGAATTATTTCCAGACTAAATCTAGCACCCTTAGTTTTATGAAAGCATGCCCCTCCCTCAGTTATGGTCCCAGTCCCAGCACTCCTGTGGCACTTGGTAATTACAGTTTATTCCATCTCTTACTTTGGTCATTGGAATGTCTTATTAAATTCTAAGATGTGGAATGTTAACCTGTTAGTGTACAGACTGAAGGGTACCCTGGGACCCCCAAATTTCCACTCTCTAAACGGATCTCAACATCTGCCACATAAGGACAAAGCATCTTAATATGGAAGATTTTTAATAGGATTAGTGTCCATAGAAAGAGAAGAAACGATAATAGTTTTCCAATAAAACACACTAAGCTACCCACCCCTTCATGGGTAAATGCCCAAACAGGGTTGGCTCAAAGCAAGGCCACTGTGGCCTGAAGACTTTGCCACAAGTCTAAGGCACCTTCTTCCAGAAAACCTCAAGGGGCAGAAGGGTCAGGCAAGTTTAAGACAAAAGAACTTCCAGTTTCCCAAGAGATATGTTCCAAAATACTACTTAAAGCCAGCCTGGGATTTTGAACACATTTTCCCACAGATAATTTGGTCCTTCAGGAAATATTTGCCGAGACCTATGATTAGTGAGCACTGTTAAGCTGAAAGAGAGCAGGATAAGGAAGATCCCACCCAGGATGTTCACAGCCCCACAAGGAGACACCTGTGGACTCATACCACACAGTGGAACTGGCACCCTGCGCCACCTGGGCAAACTGAGTAAAACTTCTGGGTGGACACACTCCCCTGAAAGGCTGACTGGATACACCACTCAGAAGTGGACACCTGGTACTGGGCACAAGTGTGTGTCCTGCACTGTTTGAGAACCCACAGTGCATGTCTAGATCAAAGAACAGCAACTCAAAATTGAAGACACCCTGTAAGTCAAGCAAAGCAGCAGCCAAGGACCACCCTTAGTCTGAGGGCCACCAGTTTTCATTCTTGTTTTAAGTGGTATCTTTGATACACACTACTTAGAGTAATAGGGGCATAGCCACCCTCTATGGGCCCTCCTCCTGAGTACAAATGTATGCCCCAAGTTACCCAGCCAGCCTGTATGCCAGGAAGTGCTGAATGAGAATTGTAGCTTCATTTTAGGTAAGATCTGTAAGAACAAGATCTTCCATTTCACAATCAAGAAGAAAGCCTTTGTACATTCATCATAGCTCTGTTTGCAAATACATGTAGTGCTCTATTCAGTCACTATTAGTTGTTTTGTAGGCATTGGTTCTTGACTTGGCTCCAGCATCATTGTATTATCACCTTTGCCCTAATTAATCTTAAGAAACTTGACTCTAGTCAGGCGTCCTTCAACAAACATTTATCGGATCCCCACCTGTAGTAGGCACTGAATCAAAGATTCTTAAAACAACCAGTAGATAACATTTTGAAGCAATTTTCTAGGTGACAAGATGATTCTAAATACTTCACATACATTAACTCCATGACTTCCTGCTGTATGGAGACACAACTATTAGCCTCATTTTACGGGTGAGGAAATGAGACACAGAGTGGTCAGGTAACTTGCCCAAGGTCACAGAACCAGTAAGTGATAAAACAGCTGCACTCTCTTTTGGGTGTCACACTGGTTCAAGAAGAGAGCAAGCAAGAGGCTCTGGGAGCTCAAACAAGGCTGGGATGAAGTTTCTTAAAATTTTGCAGGGAGAGTTGACAGTGCAGTGGCTGCAAGTCAGCTGCAAGAAGTTGACCCACAGAGGGGAGGAGAGCGGAAATAATAATAGAAGCTTACACTTACTAAAATGTAAGAGTGTCAAGATTGTATTGAGTATGTTCAAACAATTTTCTCATGTAATGACTCAATAGCCAGTTTTAAAAGTGAGAAGACAAGCGCTAAGAGAAGTTATGTAACATATGACTTCATCCAGGTTCACCCAGGTGTCTAGGACAGTGGCAAGGACTGGGGCTGGACTTCAGGTTCTAAACTAGAGGGGGGAGCCAACCTGGCCCAGTGATGAGCTAAGATAAGGCAGCTTTCTTGCATTTTAAAATCCTTCTTCAGGCCGGGCATGGTGGCGCATGCCTGTAGGTGGCAGCCTGGGAAGCCACGGCAGGGGCCAGGGATCACGGTTCGAGTCCCGCGGGGGGCACATAGCGAGACCTAGTCCCAAAAAAATAGCTGGGTGTGGTGGTGAGCACCTGTAATCCCAGCTACCTGGGAAACAGGCTGAGGATTGCTTGAGTCTGTGGTACTCCGGGCAACATGAGACTGTGGTTCCATGGGCAAAAATAGACCTAATCTCAAAAAAAAAAAAAAAAAATCTATCTTCAAATAAACAGATTTAAATCATTTTGTCTTTGTTATGATCAACATCTAACCAGCTTTTGGTGAGTTTTTAAAATAAAAATAAACAATATATTTTATTTCGTTTTGCCAACCGAAATGAGCACATACATCTGTGCCATCCCAGGCCTTGGCGCTCAGTCCAAGTCTGTGATCTGCAAACTTTACAAAGTATCTCAGTCATCTGGGGAGCATTTAAAATGCAGCTCACTCACAGTCTCAGCAATTTTGATCCCATGGCTCTCTGGAGAGGATAGAATTCTGCATTTTACCAAGATCCTTATTTGAGTCTGATACAAGTCCACACTTGAGAATCAGTGGTCTCCAAACCTTCTGGGTTATCAGTAAACTACATAGCCTATTAAATAAAATCACTTCCTAAAAATCAGGCAGATTTCCTGAATATAGGTGTTTGGTGCCTGAGTCCTTCATGGAGATCCATTTAACCTTAGAAAGGGAGTTCTCACATACATTACAGTATGGATGAGACTTGAGTCTCATGTTTTAGTGTCATCAAAGGACTAACACTATATGATTCCACTTATGAGAACTTCCTAGAGAAGTAAAATTAATAAAGACACTAAATAGGATGGTGGCTGCAAAGGATGGGGTGAAGGGATGGAGAGAGTTAGTGTTTTGTTTGCCTGGGGTTCTAGTTTTGAGCCAGATGGTGGTGATGGCTGCACAGCAGTGTGAATACCCTTGGCAAAAGAATGGGCGTGGGGGGCGGAGGTTACTTGAGCAGACCAGCCTCTGAAAATTCTGTGCTTGCTTCTGAGACATTTGGATATGCCCTCACCTTTGATTGTGTTGCCTTACACCCCATCTTTCACACCTGCTCAATGACAAAGTACAGTTCTACCTTACCATGCTTCTTAAACCTCCTTAAACTTTTCTTGTTATTTCAAAACAACCAAATGCAGGCATGAGGCCATTCTTTCAGAGATGTAGCAATGACTTCACATAGGGTTAACTTCCATCTGGCAGCTCTGTTCCCAGTAACATTTTATTTCACTGAGCGTTAGAATGAAGTCTTTCTAAAAGATCACTGAAACACTAACTAGCAGCAACTCAGATTTAGTCACACTTTCAGCACCTGTGATACTATGCAGGCCAACCTCTCGCCCAGGTGGCTCTTGAAGGAAGGGATGTGTTTGCATGACTGACTTTGCACCAGTGATGACAGCTGTGGGGGTAATAAGTGTCTTTTAACTCAGTGTAAAAAGCATCTAGAGTTCAAGAATGTTTAAATGTGGGAAAACTTATCTGCCAGTTATGGTTCTTGGTAGCAAACCAAAGAAGCTGATTCACACTGACATACAGAAGAGAATTTCTTCAGAGATGAGGTTGTTCGTAGAATTAATAGAAAGGTTGGAAACTTGGTCTCCAAAGCTGGGTTAGGAAAGCACCACCACTAAACTCTCAACTCTATCACTCATGTCATCAGTGGATCCTTATTTCCCTCTGCCTACCTCATCGTTCATCAAGATTCGGCACCCTATCCGGTGGAGGGAGATACTTTTCTGATTCCAGATCACCTCTCTGTACCCTAGTCTGCCCACAGGTGGGGTAAGGGACTGCCATATCATCTATTCTCCCCACAACAAGAAGGATGTTCAGCAAAATACCATTTGTATTCCCGCCAGTGTGCACTCCTAATGTGCACTCCTAATTGAGCATCTTCTTCCATCTGTTTCTGACCCTCACTTGCCTGATTCAGTCACAAAGGAGACCAAGTCTGGGTCAGGGAGATAAGTTGAAAATTCCCTCTGGAAAAGCAGTCCTTTTGGTGGATGTTTACAGAGTACCTCGTTGGTACTGAGCCTCAGCACCTTCATTTCTCCGTTAAGGGTCTAACCCAGGGGTCTCGGGCTGCATGGGTACATTCTACAGGACGGAGCCACTTTCTGTTACCTGGGGCATCAGGTTTTTCTGGCTTCCCAGGGATGAGCTCAAAGTGCAGTCTTGACTCTGGATCTGAATGACTGGGTGACTCATTCAATAGATCTTTGATTTTCCTGTGTTCTAAACTGGCTGCAACCAGTGATGAAAATAAAGTTTGTCCATGTTGTGAGAACTACCTTTGTCCTCCTTTTCCCAAGGAGACAGGGAGTGCAACAGTGAGGCAGGACAGAAAAGTGAAAAATTTGAACTGGAGTCACATAAGCATGACCTAAGCCCATATGGGCAGTGACTTCCTTTGGGGAGAAGGTGAAAAAGGCCCGAGAGGGGCCTGAGGTGTTGGGGGGCATCAGCATCTCTGAATCTATAGTCTTTATTAAAAATGTACCTGAATCCAGTTTGCTGCTCAACTACTGCCCTTACACCTGCTTTTCAAATTCATGGCATTTAGTTCATGGACCCCCTTTATTTCTGCCTACTAGATCATTCTCTAGATACTTTCTCATCTACCATAAGTCCCTCATTCCCTCCACCCTTGAATCAACCAGTACCCCAGAATTAGTGTAAATGCTTTTGTATTTGTGTCATAATGTGCATCCAGAGGTTGTGAGTATTGGCTTTGTTAACAGTTTAAATGAATGCTGCTGTACTGGACATATTTTTTTAAACTGATTTTTTTGTTCACCAATTTTTTTTTTTTTTTTTTGGAGATTTGCTGGGTTGGTACATGAGAATCTAGTTCATCCTCTGCTGTATGGTATTTGCTTTATAAATAAACTACATTTGCATTCTTAAAAGTACCTGAGCAAGAAAAAAGATGTACATTCATGCATTTGGAACCTAGTCAGTATTAAAGGGGCAAACTACTAAGACATGCAACAGTGTGGATGGATTTCAAATCATCACATTAAATGAAACTAGCAAACCCAAGTGGAAAAAAAAAACCCAAACATACAAGACCATTGTGAAAATTTATTAAAAACATGAGCTGGTTCAATCATCGTTCATCATGTGATTCTCTAGAGTTTCATAGGTGTTCAGAAGTTTTCAAGATTTAAAAACAGAGGCATCGGAGCACAAAAGGCACATCTCTGCTCTGGTGGAGCAGCTCTGAGCCTCTGATTCGACATCCAGTCAGACTGAGAGTGAAGAGGAGCCACATGGGGCCGGCCTTCTTTTGCTCACTGTCTCTGGGAGCCGGGAAAATGCCTGAAAGCCTTGACCACAGGCTGTTTTTTTAGCTGCATGGTTTGGGGCCTGTGGTATGGGGCCAAAGTGAACTCAACAGAATTTCTTGTGGGCTGAGCCATTTAAGAAAAAAAAAACAAACTGGCAAGAAACTGTTTCACTGAATGGCTATGAGACAAAATTTTTCTAAGTATTTACAACATACTTGAGATATAAATAGTTCAATGATAAATGCTGGTCACAGTTCCAACCGGGCCCCTGTTGACCTCCTTAACACTTAAAACGTTGGGTTCAGAGAAGGCGATCCCTCTTCTGTTGTGCTACTGGAAACCCTGAAGGCCTCCATGTGGCCTCAAGGTTCACTTCCTTCTCTGTTGCTGGCTCTGTCAGAAAACTGAGGGTCAAAAGAGCTTTTGACCCATGGCCTGTAGTTTTATAGAGCCTTTGATCAGTGTTGCCATTGATCCAAAGGGCTGTCGGTGAAGTAAGAGACTCATGAGATACAGATACGGAAGTAGACAAGACCCAGTCTAAGTGTCCCCCTTTCTCCTGAAACCCCAGCACTGACTCAGTGCAGCCTGCCCAGGGAGTCCACTGGAAGTAATTTTCAGATTATGAAGCCTCCACTGCCCTCCAGCATGGAGCTGGGGTTCTTTTTAGGCTGCTGCTAGAGAGCTGGTTGGCCCCAAGCCTCTGCAGTGTCCCTTGCAGCAGGGGCCGCACTGACGTGCTCTTCTCTCCACCCAGGGTATGACTTTTGCCAGGTCTTGCAGTGGTTCGCCGAGCGGGTCGACAGGATCATCCTACTCTTCGATGCTCACAAACTGGACATCTCTGACGAGTTCTCGGAGGCCATCAAGGCCTTTCGGGGTCAGGATGACAAGATCCGCGTGGTGCTGAACAAGGCTGACCAAGTGGACACGCAGCAGCTGATGCGCGTCTATGGGGCCCTCATGTGGTCTCTGGGCAAGGTCATCAACACGCCTGAGGTGCTGCGGGTCTATATCGGCTCCTTCTGGGCACAGCCACTTCAGAACACTGACAACCGCCGGCTCTTCGAGGCTGAGGCCCAGGACCTCTTCAGAGACATCCAGAGCCTGCCCCAGAAGGCAGCTGTGCGCAAACTCAACGACCTCATCAAGCGAGCAAGGCTGGCCAAGGTGAGCAGGAAGACACCTTGGGGGCCTCAGACAGGGGATCCTCCTGCTCTCTCCCCTCTGAGGGAGAGTGGGCATGGGGAGGCCCCAGCCAGGAGCCTGGGGGAATGGGACATGTAGAGAGTTAAAAGAGAATCTCTCAATCAGTATTTATCTTTTGTTCGGTTCCAAGCTCTGTGACAAATGACAGCCCTTCCACATTTTTCCTAATCTGCAAAAGGGAGCTAATAAGAGCACATGACCTGGTATTCGTGAGGATTCAGTACAACCACGCTTACAGAGCTGGGCCTAGCATGAGGGCTCTTTGCCCTTACTGTCTGGAAGCTGTCTGTGATAGACGATGAGACTGACCATCCGGAGAGGTGGCATGGTTGAGACTGGCAGGCTGCTGAGATCCCTCTGTAGTAAAGGCACTTTGTGCCTGAGGCGCAGATCCCAGTGTAATGGCCTAACCCCTGGGGAGTCCCAGCAGGAAGCTGGCTCAGCCTAGCTAGCTGGTTGTATTGATTTGAGGGTTACACCTGACCCCTCCTCTGGGTGCATCCTGGCTCCATTACCCCACCTCATGGCTGAGCCTTTCACAGGGGCAAGCAGGAGTCTGCTGACCAGGCTTAAGTGGGCTAACCAGTTCAGTCACATCTCTGAAGGGAGAAAACATGTGACTCCTCTATAAAAAAAAGTCTAGAAAAAAATTATTCCTCAAAAATACACATGCACTTCCTCAAATCATTAGTGTTCACTAATGCTGGAAGTGGCTCCAGAGCTTGTCTAGCCCAGTGATCATCAGGAGCACCAGGAGCTTTGATTAATGTCAGTTCTCAGGACTTACCTGAGAGCTTCTGGCTCAGGTGGGGAGAAGGGAGGTGTGTGTGGGAGTTTAGGGGTGAGTGTGTGTGTGTGTGTGTGTGTGTGTGTGTGTGTGTGTGTGTGTGTGTGTGACATCCAGGAGTAAGAGACAACCCTCTTGGTTCCCCATCTAGCCTTCTGCTTCAACCTCATCAATTTAGCTAAAATCAGTTCTCAGACCTGCCTGTCCATCTTCACTGGTACCTGGTCAGGAAGTAAGACCAGCTCACTTCCCCTTTGTCTTCCGGTGGCATAGAACCCATTTCCCCTCCCACATCCTCTTGTCCTACTCGGAGTCACTTCTGATCTGGCCTTGGGGCCCAGCAGGTCTGCCCTCTAGAGCCTACCACTTATACCCTCTGAGTCCCTGTGTACTTGCTCAGTACCCCTAGGCCAGGGCTGGAGGAGGAGGGGCGAGTGCCAAACCCCGCACCTTAGAATGGTGAGGACTCTGAGTGCATTGTGCACAGAGAAGGTTCCAATGAGGGAGAGCAGAGAGGGGATCAACCTTTCTATGCCTGCTCCTCACCCCTGAAGCCTCTGTCCTGGTGCTCTGTGAGCACAGCAGCATTGCTCCTCTGGCCAAAGAAACCTCTCCCAGCTTCCCAGGCCTGAGAGTCATACCTCAATTGGCTCTCTCTTCTTGACTCCTGCCCCAGTGATGCCATGTGCCACTCCCATCGTGCTCAGCTAATCTAATCCTCAGCCTGTGCACCTATGATCACCGTTCTTATCCTTTCTTCCCAATATAAGCTGCTTCCTTTATGGAACCGCTGCCACTTATGTTCCAGTTCTGCAAAGCAGTTGTGTTACCCGGTTTGTAACTACACTTACTTGCAGCTCTCCTGAAAGGATCTCTCTTCCCTGCTTGCTCTGGATCCAGCGCCTGATGGCAGAAACTCTGTTTCTGCCTGTCCAGTGATCCTTTTGCATGTGATATTTCTCTTCTCTGCCAACAGAGCTGAAGTTAACCTGGATATACAACACCCGGTATTTTCTCACCACCAAGGCTGCTAAATCATGTCATCATCTTTGTAGACTTCAGTCTTTTTTGAAATAGTTCTGAATGCCTAGGGACATTTTAAACTTTCCAACTGAGAGCTCAGTGACCAGGACGCAACCGTCCTCAGTCACAGGCATAATACAGAACAACACTCTCACTGGAGGGCAGCCGCACGTTACTTCCTTGCTATCCTTGGGCATCAGGCCTGCTGATCGCCGGCGTGGCTAGGGTCAGGGTGGCACAGAATGCTCCTCTGAGCTTGGCTGGGAATAATGCAGGGCCTTATATGGGTGTGGGGTAAGGGGTGGTCAACTTGCTGAGCTTACTTCTAGGGAAAAAAACTCTCCTTTTTCCTTCCTAAGAATAGTATCTGGCTTGTTCCTTCTCGTGAAAGAAAATGTTTGCAGTATAGTTGTTTCCAGCCTGAACTTCTCAGTGCCAGTGTGCTCCTGGGGCAGGGCTGAGCTGGAGGAGGCAGGAAGCGGACCTCAGCACAGTGGCTGAGCTGCTATGCCTGCCACTGTCCACTTACACCATCAGCAGTTCTGTGACCACTTTTGACCCTGTTGTTTACATGGACAGGGAGCTGCCCGAGTTTTTCTTTTGCAGTGTTTATAGTTCATAAAATGCTCTTTAATTTTGGTTTAATAATCTTGATTGCTCTTGACCTAGTTTTCCTTTTGTAAAACCAGCCCTTACCGAGGGTTTGCAGTTTTCCAGAAACGCTACAGCTTGCATGATGTAGGTTATTTCGTCTGATTTTGTCAGGTACTTCTCAGAACTGGTAGTCAGTAAGGTGAAGTGACTTACTCAAACCCTTACGACCTGCAAGTTGCAATCTAGAGATTCAAAGCCCAGTCTGCCTGACTCCTAGGTCTGGAAATTCCTTCACCTGGAACCCCAAATGGGCAGCAGCTGTTGCTCCTTACTGGGCCTTTGTTTCCTGCATTTGTCTATTCATTCTATAAAATTCTCCAGCTATGGAAGCTCCACAAAGTTTCAAGGCTTATTAAGCTGACACTTTGAAAACATATAAAGAATAAGTTTTCAGATAGCACCAAGCAGGTGTCAGGTCTGAATTGGAATGTGGAGTATGTCTATTTTTAGAACCCCATCATAAAGCAGAATTCACAGCCTACGAGAAATAACATGTGTTATGAATGACCTATCAGTTCTACAATAATCAAACTCAAGATGTCACAAAGGTGACTTTAATAATACGAGAAATGGCACACTTACCAAAGAGTTCTCAAAAATTAATGGTTTCCCTGCTCTTTGTATTTTTTTCCACAACTCTCAAGCAACAGAAGACTTGTAGAGTGGTTTGTGTGTGCATGCACTTGCGTGCTTAGTCTTACAGATCACATCTTAAGATATCAGTTACAATCTGAGGTACCAGTCAGGTTTCATTTCATGATTCCTTAGAGCAAACTTTTGGGGAAAGACCACAAAGAGGTGTAGAAAATGTAGTTTAGTTTCTTTCATTTATACCTAAACTATCCAACATAAAGACACCAGAATCCTGCAAGTCTCAGGGAATAACACTTTATGGGCTAAAGGAACAGAAGTGAAAAGCAAGAGGAGGCCACCCTTGGTCCCCACCCTTTTTAAGCAATACCCGGGAATAGGAGAGTTCCCGCCCATTTGGAACTCTTCACTCAACAAAATGAGTCAACATATGAGGAAGAAACAACTGAAAATGAGAAAGAAAAGCCAGTGATTTGGGAGGTTCACTGCAGTTGAGAGGTTGCGTTTCATCTTCAAAGCATATTCTCTTAGTCAGGGGCCACGTGAGGAGCCAGCTTTCCGGTCTGTTTGCTTGGTCAGCTTCTGCTGTGGAAAAGTGAAATCCACCAGATGGACCCAGGCTAAGGCATGTGAGGCTCATCCTACAGTGACTGGTGACAGCCCTTTAATGCTGAGTCCACCAGAAACAGCTCTCTTGGCACCCCTGGATGCTGTGAGAGCATATGTCAGTGCTTGAGACAAGGAGGCAGACCTGTCTCTGAAGGTTGACTACAGATGACTGGGTGGGCCCCTCATGTTCCCTTGAAGACTCTTCCAAATCCTTGGTCCCAGCTTCCATGTCAACAGCATAGCAGTCCCGCTCAAGTAGAAATCAATTCATTGCTTTCTCTGCCTCATGCATGCTCACACTCTTACTATCCCATGTGTTCATCTTTCAGGCCTTTAACAATTTTTTTTATGTCATCATAAGCACACTTTTAGAATGGGCTGGTCCTCCCAGACTTAAATACTCTGTGCAGTTTCCAGTTGAACCTGCAAAGGTCTCCAATATGTCTTGTTAAGCTTGCAGATGAGGTTGCACAGTATAGAACTAAGTTTTCCTGATCTGACACCCCTTAAACTGTTTCCCAGTATCCAGATTCCATGAGCATTTGCACACTTCTTAACTGAAACTTCCCAAACTCACAGTCTGGGCTTGTCTTCCACCTCCAATGTGGTCATGTCCAGGTTTGCCTTGAGTATTTGCGCCTCACCTCTGGACACAATTAATGAGATTGCTCCAGAGTGTTTAAGTGAATTATATATGTTTGTGTTCACTTATAGAAGAGGAGCTCTTTCTGCTCACTGAGTTATTAACCTAGAGAACAATTGATGATACTACCTCCAGTCTTTGATTTACCGCCAGTTTCCCCTTTCGGGACTTTTCTAGGTTTACACAAGGAAAAGGGTGAATTTGAATTGGACAAGATAAGAATATCCAGAAGCCCCCAGGGTTCAACACCATTCACTTTTGGATGAAGCACTTGGGACCCAAATTCATCATATTACTATTCAAATATGCGGAGTTATAATTATTCAATAAGGATGAAGTAACCTTCTGTCATTCCTACCCCTCAATCTGAGTCTCTGGCCATTAGTCAATAATAAGTACATTTTTACTCCTCTCTCTAGTGAACAAACTACGTTCAAATCTATGATCTCCCTTGGTTTCCATGACAACCCCCAAATCTTAACCATGAATAGTGCCATAGTTTCTATTATGCAGATGAGCAAGCTGAGGCAAAGGGACTAGACAGCTAGCCTAGGATTGCTTGTTGAGCAGCAGTGTGGTGGGGTCTGCTTTAGCTTCCCTCCCTTCTCTCTCCTCTCCTTGGCTAGCTTTCTATTATTATTATTATTATTATTATTATTATTAAATTTTTATTTAATAAAATTATTATTTTCTCTTATTATTATTATTATTAAAAGGTCTCAGACTATTTCTGCCTCCTTCCACAAGGATGGTCACCAGGTCTTGGACTCGGTCTGGCCATTTAGAGACGTCTCTGCCACTCAAGGGCAGGAATGAGCTTCTGAAGTTGACTGGGGATTTCAGCCATTTGAACTGTGCCCTCTATTTACCAAGAGTCCTTAGTAATTACAGGGTACATTCTGCAGAAGAGTGCAGTCCCCGCCTACGACCTTTGTTGTCTCCACTGTGCTTGTTTGCCATCAGATACCCCTTCTTGTGTATGGGGAAAGGGGTGAGTAGGTGACCTTTCCAAAGCTTACCTGTAAATTAGAAACAATCATATATCAAACCTCAAATCACAGCGTTCCATGCTGTTATTCTGTAGGGCACAATTAATTTTGAATTTCAGATTGTCATCAGCTTCAGTAAGATTTTTAATGCATACCCATAGAAAGCAATTAAGTCCCTTCAGACAGGAAGGAGGCAGTTGAATGGTGGTTTCTGCATCTCCCCACTGACTGTGTGACCTTAGTAAGTCATAGGAGTTTCCTGGAACCAGGAATTCAATGAAATAAAAGGAGTCCCTTCCAGATTTAATACTCCATGATTCTAAGAATTATGGTCATAAGGTGATATGCTTCTTGGAGGCAGGACCCATGCACTAAGTCTGATACCAGCTTACTGTCTTAGTGTATCCAGCGAGGGGCAGAGGGGATGGCCATGAGAGGCAGCAGAACAGGTAACTTGAACTTCCACAACACAGGCCAATGGATCTTCCTCGAAGTAGAGGCTGAGGCAGCTTGAGCAAGTCGCCTGAGGGCCATGACTCAGATTGCACCAGGCAGGTGGGAGGAGGGAGCTGAGACCTGGCACAAGAACTGCCCAGGTTACATGAGGGCACTGGAGGCCTCTTGTCCAGAAGCAACCCAGCAGCCTTAGGCATCAGCCAGCCCATGAAGGCTGTGCAGAGGAGCGGGTGGCAGGCAGCTAGCAGAGAATTACGGCAGATGTGTATCACTTGTCGTTCAGCCCAGGTGAAGCAGGCCACTGAGTGCGGAGGTGTTCGGGAGCACCTACCGAGGCCTCGTAGGGAACCGAGTCAGCTTCCCCTGAGCAGGCCTCCCCCAGGCCTTGGCTCTGGGAAGGGGTTCTCAGTACAGAGTCCTTATGGATGAGAGACTGAGCATCTCTGGGGACTTCTGCTTCAGCTGAAGCTGGCTTCTGAGCAGGACAGCCAAGCACAGGAGACAGGGGCAGCCACAAGCCCAGTCCACACATGCCAGGGGGCCGAGGTCAAGGAAAGTGCTCCGGACCAGTTGGAGAGCAGCTGCTTCCCACTCCATTGTGTGTGGCAGGACCCTGAGTCCTTCTGTGTGATGCTGGAATCCCGCCCCACTCAAATCAAGCCATGCATTCACCCTGTAAGGAAGTTTTTCATATTACCACTTACTCATTATACAGAAATGCCATCAAAGTGCATTGTTCTAAAGAAAGAATTCCCAAACTTTGGGTTTCTACAGTTATGTTGAAAGATCATATAGGTATTTTAAGTCATTTTCATTATAATAAAATAATGAACTACTTCATTATTTTGCAAAATAATGAGCATATTCACTAGTCACTGGAAGGTCTAGAATCCCCTTTCCCTGCTGTGTTGTGGCAGGAGGCTCAGCAGAATCTTCTGTGGAAGTACCCTGTGTCCTTGGACCTCAGTAGGCCCAGCCACCAGCATGTCAGCGTCACCCAAGGTGCCGTGCATAGGTCTCAGTAGGGCTTGAGCTGTGCGTCCCTACACAGGGGCTCTCAGCTGAGCTATGAGAGTGTCTGCTTACCCCTTTATTTAATTTCCATTCCTCCACAAGATTATAATACAAGTCTGTTCTCTTTAATAGGATTTTCCATAGCTGCACAGTCATTTTCCTTCTGTAATCATGGCTCTGTTTTTTATCCATTCTTATTTTAGTTATTTTCTTGACTTATAAATTATTCTGCAGAATTCTGGAAACACAAAGAGAACTTTTGTAAGGAACATTTCTTAATGTCCTCAAGTTGGAAGTCAGTGGGAGGGTGGAAACGTTAAGAATGGGGAGGCCTCCTGCCAGACCCTCCTGGCAGGATGCTCTGGCCCTCAGGTAACGGTCCCGGGCTGCTGACCCCTTGGTGCTCACTCTGTGGCCTCCCCACCACATGCTGGGGGTCCCGCTCACAGAGGGAGCTTCTGTAGTGCTGCCTGTAGAGCACTTGAGCTAAAACTGTCAGGGGAGTGGGAAGGATCTAGCAGTTCTCGTCTCACTGTTCCCAGAGCACAGATTTCCATGCAGATCAGACCTTTACATCAGGCTCCAGTTTCATCTCTGGTGTTCCCACTGACCTCAGGGAACCTTAGGTCCTCTGTTAATCACCAGGACTAAGATCTTTCCTGCCAAGGCCCCCCTCATACCACTTGTTCCCTTCACAGACACAGGACGGCCACTCACATGCCCAACTTAGCTGTGGCCATAGACTTCCCCCTAGACAGGGTCCCCAGGGGCCTTTCTCATCCCCAGCCAAGGATCACCAGCCCCCCTGGGAAGCAGGGGGCTTGTGCTGTTATTGTGGCCACTGGTCCCCAATATTATCCAATTAGCAAAGACCCTTTGTGAGTCCTCCATTGCCTCCTAGGCTCTCCTGGCAGGGTCTAACGCAGCCCACCACCCCCACCCCCAAGCCTGGCTGCAACCACATACACAACACTGCCCCTGGCATACCCCACAATGTGTCACCTCCACATCTCTGTCCATGGTCTTCCCTCTCTGGGCTGCCATCCCTGTATCACCCACACACCCCACCCTTCTTTAAAGTCTAGCTCAAATGTCACTGCTTCCCTGAATCTGTCTTCCTATAGCCCTCATCATCATATTCCACCCTCCAGCATCTTGTTCTGGCTCTTTCAGGCCCTCAGTGGTTTCTCTGTTCCCTTTCCCCGATGGTCTCATCACCTTCACACTGGCCACCACCTCTGCTCCAGCCCTCAAACCCTCAGTTCAGGCCTGCTTTCTGGGAACCCAGGGCCTCGTTCCAGGCACCCCCAATCAGCTCCATCCAGGTGTCCCTCTTGTCCATACTTAGAACCTGGCCTCTAGTGGCTCCCCACCCTCTCCCGTTGTCCTGAGGGCCATGACTGCATGACTGCGTGTTACATGTTACAATGCATGTGTGATGCCATCTTGTTCATCATCTCAGGTGCAGTAACAAATGACATCTACCCCTTCAGGTACATGCCTACATCATCAGCTACCTGAAGAAGGAGATGCCGAGTATGTTTGGAAAGGAAAACAAGAAGAGAGAGCTTATCAGCAGATTGCCAGAAATCTACATTCAGCTTCAGCGAGAATACCAGATCTCTGCAGGCGACTTCCCTGAGGTCAAGGCCATGCAGGTACTGGGAGCCCTCTGCAGTGTCCAGCGGGGTAGAGAGGCACCACCACCCCATCTAACTGGCCTCTGGGTTCACATGTGCATCTCATGGTTTGCGATGGAGGACCATGCAATGAGTTCACCCTTTTAAGGGAAACTGAGAATAGGCTCCTGTCAGTGAAGCAGAAATTACCTGCCTCCCGAAACATTTAAATAAAAGAGGACACATTTCCTGAAGTAAAAAATTGCCTCCCATCGAATGGGCTGCCCTCTTAAGCTGTGTTCTAGGTTGTTTTGATGTTGAGGTGACATCTAATTTTTGGAATCAGAACCTTAAGGGAACTTGAGCTGGGAGTGACCTTGGCGGTCTCACCTCAAGTAGCCTGCCTGGCATTGTGGGGTTATGAGCATAGGCAGCATCGTGGCTGTGGGCTGGGGGGGCCCAGTTAGATGCCGTGGGGCTCTCAGGAGGTAGTGACCGTGCTTTCTGAGGGTTTTGCTTAAAGGTCCATGGTGGACAGCCTCTACCTAATTTCAGGTTCTCCAGGAGTTGTGTTTAGGCAGCGGCAAGTGGGCACTGCATTCAGCTGCCTGGTCTAACCAGCATGCTTCCCCCCCTTCACAATGGTGTTAGATGAGCACCCCAATGTTGACATGTCCTTCCTAGCAACTCCACTGGGCTCCTCAGAGAACCAGATGGACTGTCTTCTCGTCCAGTGCAAGGACCCGCCTGCACTAGAGGCCTCAGTCCTCTCTGGAAGGTGGGTCATACCAGCTCCAATCCCTGCAGCCCCCAGCACATGCATGTGTGGCCAGCCAAGCAACAGAAGCCTGGCACCCTCTCTGACAACCTGATTTTCCACACATTTGGTAAATGAGGGTTCCAAGAATCATGTTTCTACATAAGGACAATGAGAACTGGTGGGAGACCCACAGTGGAGGCAGAGTAGGGAGTGCATGCCCACCTCACCAGGGGACCCTGTCCTGCCCAACATGCTCAGTCTGGTGGGAACCTGGCCCTGGATGGTTCACAAGAAGCTGGAAATCTGAATTTGTATGTGAAGACTCCTGGTTTTCAGATTTTGGCTGAAACTTTCAAATATTAAACAGGCCAAACAAAACATACCTGCTTCCTGGCTGCTCCCTGGAGACCTCCAGTTACCATCTCCTGATGTACAGAGAGGGAGACAGCACTGCAGTAAACGTGCAGCTGGAAATCCAGGCTGTGAGCTGCCCGCCTTAGGGTAGGGAGCAGGGAGCAAGAGAGGCCAGAGTAGCAGCAAGGACCCATAGGCAACAGGAGGAGGCACCTCAGTGCTGAGGGTTTCTTAATGTAAACTTTCTGGATGGCACACATGGCAACAGGAGGGGCTTAGTTACTGTCTCGGTGGCAGGGTCCAGGGTGAGTACCTCTGATGTAGTCAATCTGGTCAAATAAGATTTAGCTGGCTTCAGGATGTGAGGGCGATCTGGCTGTGACATCTGTCACCCCATTGATCGCCAGGGTTGATTGGGCTGATCTGGCCAGCTAGGCGGGTGTCCCCTTCCTCCCTCACCGCTCCATGTGCGTCCCTCCCGAAGCTGCGAGCTCGGTCGAAGAGGACGGCCTTCCCTGAATAGAGACAGACCGTTCTTCGGTCGAGGGTATACAAGTAGCTGCGCTCCCCTGCTAGAACCTCCAAATAAGCTCTCAAGATTTAGCTGGCTTCAAAATAAATGCAGAAGCATCTTTTTTCTTTCAGAAATGAAATAGGTATTTTTATACTCAGTGGATGGGTTTTTTTGAGGGCTACTGAGGTCTCCTGAAGCTGTCTTCCTGAGGTGGTCTCCCTTTCACACCCTAGGCTTATACTCTATACCCCATGACCAAGCATAGGCCACTTGAGTGCCCTCAGCCAGAGAACAATCTCCTGCACCTGACAAATGCCCCATTCAGCTGTGTTAATTTAGTCATTTAGCCAAGACATACTAATTTTGCCTACTGTAACCAGGCACTGTTCTAGGCCTCTACAGTAAATCAGTGAACAAACAGTTAAAATTCTTGCCCCTAGGGAGCATCCATTCTGAGTTACAGTCTTGGCCACTTTGACCTTGTCTGGCAATGAAGTTTTTGGCAGCAAAACCCCTTCTTGGGGCTTGTGCTCCTTGTTATGACAACGGAGCGCTGTTGTGCTGCGGTGTGATTCATTTACTCTGTGTCTCACTGCCTCATACGGCCATGACTCCATGAGGCCAGTGCCTGAGCCCCACTGACCACCGTACCTCTGACACCTGGGTGTGGAGGGGCTGGGTGAGCATGTGATGAATGAATGAATGAACGAACTAATGAACAAACGAGCGAGTGAGCGAGTTAGCGATGTCTGCACCAGCAGGCACATGGGCACCAAGTTTCCCAGACGTGTTTCTAGCTTTGACTCCCACGGAACTGTTAGTCCAGCCATTCCCAGAGCACAGCCCTGGAAATAGGACCAAGATTCCTCCTTGGGAAGCCATCCAGCCCTGATCACAGCTCTCCTCTCTCCCTCAGGAACTCCCCAGGGATGAGGCAGGCCTGGAGTCTGCTGGGCATGCTTACTATCTCCTGAGACTCCAGGCTAGTTCACTGTCATGCAGCAAGCTTTGGGATCAGGGCGTGGGTCAGGCTGCCTCCCTTCCCTGAGCCTGTCGAGGCTTTAACCTCCTCTTCCACAGGCATCCAGCCTCACACTGACTGCACCTGGGGCAGCATGGTGGAGATGGAAGCTTGCAGGTGACGTTGTTATGATCTTTGCACACCTCAGGGTCATGTGCTACCAGCTTGAGTCTCCCTTCTCCCTCTGGACCGAGCTGGCCAGCGCAACGCCTAGCTGGGCCCCGAGCCCCGTGTATTTTAAAGGATGCTGTCCATTTCCAGGAGTGCCAGTGATCTGGTGGTGGAGCTGCCTGTGTCTGCCCTGCACCCTTTCGTCCCCTGCGCGTGTCTTCATAGTAGCATGAGGGGCATACTAGCAAGGCTGCCTTTGGGGCTGGCTCTGCTGTCCTCTGAGAATTTGGCCCCTGCAGCCGACGAGTTGGCAGTGTTTCAGCAGCAGAGGGCAGCAGAGCCAACCGTGTGCTCAGACTCGCCCCTGGGTTCAAAACTGCTTATTGACTGTTGGGAGTGAGTGAGCCTGGGGACCCCAGCAGGGCCAGCTGGAGACCGGGCTGTGTGGCTCTTTGTCCCCTGGAGGAAACGGCCCAGCATTCTGGCTTGGTGGCTTTATTAGCTTCGCCTGTTGATGAATCTTTCAATTTCCCAGTGTGTCTTCACCCAATTAAAAGACTCATGTAGCAGAGCCACCCTAGTGGAGGCCAGGGTTGACCATGCTTTAACTGGTAACCCATACTCCTGGCCAGGGGGGGGGGCCAACACTGCGGGGTGAGAGTAGGGTTTTATTTCCCATGTGCCTTCCAAGCCCACACAGCCACTGCCACTGCTTCCTTTCCACCCCTGCAAATATGTGGCCATTTCCGCTTGCCAGTTTTCCAGAGGTTTGTCATTGTTATCCACGGCCCCTGCAGGCGGGTGAGAAGTTTGGGTGTCCCCACCCTCATTTGTCTGCTCCACCAGACATTGGGCCCTGTGTGTGCTGAGCCTCCGACTGGTTCATGGGGAAACAGGGTAGGTGTCTGTGCGCCTGGGGGAATTCAGACTTGTTTATCCCTGCAGCACTCAGATTTTTGTGTAGGCTGTCTCTTCCCTCCTCCTTAGCTTGCTCTTCTCAGCCCTGGGCTGACTGAGATGGTGGCAGCAGGCCCCTGCAGTGCCCTGCTGGGGTGACAGGGGCCACGTAAGGGTGGGGAGTAAGGGTGGGGAGGTGTGGTGGAAGCCAGGGCCTGGTGCTGCCCAGTGGGGTTCCATGGCCACCTCAGAGCACGCTCCGAACACCTCTGAAGATGGGTCAGGATGTTTAGCTTTCGTTCTGAAGTTCCCCCACCATCTCACACTCAGGGCCCCACTTCCAAGTGATGGCAAAGAAAGCCCGCCCATCCATCCCTGAGACTACAGTTTTGATTTCCCATTGGAAACAGCCTAAATGCTCGCCTCCACTATCATGTCCCATGTAAACAAGGGCCGGCTACATAATTAACTACTGTATAAGAATTAATGTCATGGCAAGAGATGATACTTTTTTTTAATGCAGGTTGATGAGGGGGTGGGAATGTAGATTGATAAAATGTCTTGATTCAGTTAAAGATTGTGTGGATGTGTTTGTATGGACATGTACACTCAAAAATATTAGCAGAAGTCATTGCTGGGTAATGGGATTATAAGTGATTTTAAATTTTACTTTTATTTAGCAAGTTTTTCTCAAATTTTTACAATAAAAGTATGATGCTTATGATCACAAAAAGGTTTTTTACCCCTTAGTGCCTGTTACTTTAGTTACTTTAGTTCAGAACAGCCGGGGCCGAGGAATCAGTGAAACCCTTTAGAGTTTCCTGCCTCTTTCCAGAAAGCTGCACACCTGGGTGAGCCCTTGTCAACCCTCTAGAAGTGTCCAAACAGAAATATTTAACATGGAATCGACAGAAAAAACTGCCATTCATGAAATTTTCCATATTTATTTGGCAAAACTGCTCTTGAATACATTTGTCATTAGTTCATCAAGGCCCTGTAACTTATGTAACTTCCTACTTAGGACCAGAGAAGCTTTGTCTTTTATGAAAGAGGGGTGATTTCTCCCTTGGGACAATAAAGGTGTGATACCCTAAGACCCAGCCCAGGCAGTGGAGCTGGCACTCTCGATGTGACCAGCAGTTACCTGAGGTCATGATTCCCTTCCTCTCCCTTTTAATTATTTGATTTCCCCCTTTCAAATGAGTGTCCTATTTCACTGAACATTTTCTCACTGTAAGCTAAGTCAAGCCCTTTTTTGAAAGTAGACAGAAGCTAAATAACCAGAGTGTCCTTCCTCTCTTACCACATAAGTTCCTGGAGGGCAGACTGTGGTTTTCATTTTTATATCCCCAGGCCTCATTACAAGGTCTGGCACATAACAAAAGACTAATGAATTTTGGGTAGACATGAAGAAGAGGGAGTGAGGGAGGGTGGGAGTGAGAAGGATAAATGTGGTGGACGGGTGGTAGATGAAGGATGGACAGAGGAATAACAGAGAGACGAGATGGGGGGAGGATGAGCTGTTTCTGCAGAGCTATGCAAAGAGCCTTGGAACCACCACTCTTGCCTCCCTGTAATAGCTGGGCGAACTCTCTGCCTCCAGGCCTCTCCACAGCCTGTTTAACCAGTCGGTAGCCATTCACTCTGGGAGATGGAAACAAGATTGTGCTGCCCTGGCTAGTGACACTGGGTTCTCCTGTTTGGACTTAGATGTACCCCAGCATCTCTACACCTAGTTTTAACGCTAACTTTTTGTACCCTGAAGTACATTCTTTTAACTGGTTATCAAGCATCAATACATAATCAGTTACTGAACCCGTCCATCAGGGCTTCACGCCACAGCACAAGTTGTCCTCATTGAAAGGCAGGAGACACGGCCTGCAGCTCTGACCTGCCAGCACACCCTGGACACAGTTGTAACATGTGTCGTTTATTCCGGCCCTTTCTACTTCCAGGCTTGTTTCGAAGTATGTCATAAAGTCAGCTTCAAGATCAATCTCTAAGAACAGGAAAAAAAGTTATTTTAAAGGCAGCTGTAGGAAGGTGGTCTCAAAGGCCCAGGGCTTGTCCCTCAACCCACACCAGCAGAGATTAGCTGCTGTGCACAACTGCTGCATCCCACCCATCTTGTTTCTTGTTCTAAATCCGCTCCTGTTTCTGGCAAGTTAGATGTGGGGGACCAACAAAGAGAGAGCTCTGGAATAGCCCTGGGGGTGAGGTGTCTGTCTTCAGGGAGACCTCACCTGTCTCCAGCTCCCCTCTCCCGTTTGCTTTCTGACGACAGGGCGGTAACCACGTCTGTGCTCCTCCTCTTGCAGGAACAGCTTGAGAACTATGACTTCACCAAATTCCACTCACTGAAGCCCAAGCTGATCGAGGCCGTGGACAACATGCTGAGCAACAAGATCGCGTCGCTCATGAACCTCATCAGCCAGGAGGAGATCAGCACCCCCACGCAGATGGTGCAGGGCGGCGCCTTCGATGGCACCACCGAGGGTCCCTTCAACCAGGGCTACGGGGAGGGCGCCAAGGAGGGCGCCGATGAGGAGGAATGGGTGGTTGCCAAAGACAAGCCTGTGTATGACGAGCTCTTCTACGCCCTGTCTCCCATCAATGGCAAGATCTCAGGTGTCAATGCGAAGAAGGAGATGGTGACCTCCAAGCTGCCCAACAGTGTCCTGGGCAAGATCTGGAAGCTGGCTGACTGTGACTGTGATGGTATGCTGGACGAGGAGGAGTTCGCGCTGGCCAAACACCTCATCAAGATCAAGCTCGACGGCTACGAGCTGCCCAACAGCCTGCCCCCCCACCTCGTGCCCCCCTCCCACAGGAAGTCCATGCCAAAGGCTGACTGAGTGCTGGGTCACACAGCAGGGCAGGTGGTGTGGGGTGGGAACCGGGCACCGGGCCTGAGGCTGCTCTGCCACTGACCCACTGAGTGACCTCAGGCAAGGCACTGCCGCTCTGTGCCTTGGTTTCCCATCTGCGGACTGGCGGGAGGGCAGACACGGTGACCAGACAAGGTCCTTTCACGGCTAAAATTCCCTGGGTTTCTATTAAAATCTTGGGGGGAGGGGATGGTAGGAAGACAGGGAGTTGCCCAGGGGGCATTCAGACCTGGCGAGACCTCGATGTGCACCTTGGGAGGCGAGCAGGCCTCTTCCAGACAGCTGAATCCTCTCAGTGATGTGACCCAGCCTGTGACCCTGTCCGCCCCTCAGGGGGCACCCAGAGCCAACCAAGGAGATCTTACTTATTTTGTCTCCTGCTCTATTTAGAGTGGGGACAAAATGGAGTGATGAAGGTTCCTGTTCTCTCTCAACTGCCAAAGAGAAGGCTGCTACCCCAGGTTTGAAAGAACACGCCTTGTCTGTGTGACCTGCCTGCCCACAGACCCTGGCCCACCAGGTGCCAGGGCGGCAGAGCATCTTCCCCAACTCCCCACGGACCCTCCCAGGGTACCGCCCCAGGGCCTTCCCAGCAAAGTTCTGTTTGGTTAGGGATTTGCAACACAAAACCTTATTAGTCCCAGGCAAGATTTCTAACATTCATTTCACACCATAAAATCTGAAGATTTGTTTTCTTGCTGGTCCGCGTAATAACTGCTGCAAAGTCTATGTTTTAGCCAGGAAAAGAGGTGGTTCTCGTAGTCAGCCCTGTGGTCCTCCATGTGCCACCAGGCTCCTTGGTCTCCGGCAGCGTTCAAATTCAGCAACAACATGTCTCGGAAAGCGGGGTAGCCCTGGGCCCTGTGCCTGCAGGGATGAGAGGCCAGCTGCCCTGGGGGGCCATCGGGTGGAAGAACTCAGTCTACTAGCAGAAGACTCTATTTTTGTAAAAACAGATGTTTTTGTTACATCCAGTTTTTTTTCTTCTAGTATAAAAGCCTTTATACAGAAACAGGATGCAGTCTGTCATAAAAAGCTTTTCTTCAGAGGGAGCACAGTTCGTGTGCCAGGTTGGGGTCTCTTCCCTGACAGCGCTGGGGTGCCTGTGGGGAGAGTTGGCCCGGGCTCACCACCGCCCTCCCGCTGTGCCTTCATCATACTTACACAATAAGGGACACCTGGACTAATGATGGCTGCATGGCGAGGGGCCCTGCCGGTGCCAGAAGTGAGTAGAATTCAAACAGTCCCACCTGAGCCTTATAAAATCCATGTTTTCTTCGCTGATCTCGCCTGTGACACCAGGGTCAGAACAGCAGGCTGACGAGAAACTTTTTGTTTTAGACAAGTATTTATCCAGATGCCTCACACATCCCTCGCACATCCTAGCTTACTTTCTAAATAATAGTTTTAAGTCAATGCATAATAGGGGTTTTAATCTTAATGAGCACTTTTACATTAATTGGACGCGTACAAGAGGGGCGTTTATAATTCAGGAGGGACAGGAGCAGGTGGGGTGTGGACATGAGCACCTCGCGTGTCTGCCGGAGGGGTCCACCAAAGGGCGGAGTGGAGAGAGGAGCTTGTTTGTCTAAAGGTTTGGAGATGCCAAGGCTTGCTGATTTCCTGTTGACTTTTTAACTTGCTTTTTAACTCTGCTCAGTTGTCATATATAAAGAGAAACTTATGCAAATATGTGTGTTACATATGTTGTTGTTGTTGTTGTTTTTAACACTTGTCAGTAAGCACATATACGCCCAGATTTCATCTGCAGAGGGGCTGCTGACTGGGGCTTCTTGCTTCCCCAGGGGAACCGCCCCACCTTGCCGGCTCTGCTGCCCATGCCCTCAGCTGGATCTTTCCCTGCTGGGAAAGTGCTTTAAAAAAATCTCAAGTCTGTTTCTCTTGATAGCTTCTCTGATCACATCAAGGCAGTCGTCCTAAAATGCTCGTTGAAAGAAAAACTCTGAAAACCACTTGGGACCGTGGCTAAGTGAGCCTGCGCAGAGGTCCTTGAAACTGTCCCAAGCGCCCCTTATCTTCCTCACCTGCACAGGCAGCCTTTGAACAGCAGCACCCCAGGGTCTGTTCTACTTGACTGTCCTACCTAGACACCATCCCCACCTGGTTCTCCCCCCTCCCAGAGCGTTCCCAGACGTGCAGGTGGTAGAGGTAGGTAAGCTCTAGAAATACGAAGCCACCTTACCACCTTCCTTGAAGCCACACACAAAAAATTCTAAGAATCTTGAATCTTTTCGGTACAGCGTGGAGCGTCTCATGAAACAAACTTCTGCCTTTGAGTTTGGGGTAGGAGAGGGGAAATGAAAATTTCGGCCTACCACTCCCAAAGTCAACACCCTAGTGTGAGCCTGAGGTTCTCCTGGGCACTCAGAAAAAGCCCCCAGCTCCATGGCAATAGAGGCATGTCTAACCTATTCCTGCCCCTGCTCCACACACTCAAACATCCTAGGATGCAGGCACGTCCAGGTGGGCTGGTGAGTTGCAAGTTCCACTGACTTTGGTTTCTCCAGGCCTGGACCAGGTACTCTGGAAGTGTTTGGGGCTGTGGGTCCTCTCACAGAATGGTAGGCCTCAAGGAGCTAATTTCTTACTATGTCCTGGGACTGGGTGGGTCAGAGCACGTGGGGCCACACACAGGGTGGGGTGTAACTTCCCTACCTTCCCTCTGCAACTTTACTCTCCTGCCTTATACACAGAGTAATACCCAGATTAAGTGCCTCTAAGGGAGGCTTTGAAGAGAGGCTATGTTTCTCCCATGGAATATAGCAGAAGATTAAGAGTCTTAGGATAGGCAGATAACTACTGAGTTTACTCAGGTGAACATGGGCCTCATTTAAGAGGGAGATATGGTTACATGTCAATTCACCAATGCAGTTAAAATGCAAAAAAGACACCATCTACTGACCAATAAACTGGAAAAAACCACTACCTTTCTCCCACTGACTGGTTTCCCGATGTCTGAGTGCCCATTGTCTCTGAGTGAAGAGGGGTCTCCCAGATTTGTTCTGAAATGAGGCAGAGGAATTGGGGAGAGTGTGTGCCCCTCTTGCATGCTCTCCTCTTTCCTCCTGACTCTTCCCTCTTCCTCTCTAGGTGAGAGACTCCCAAAATGGGGCTTCTTCCAAAGGAGTAGGCTGCATCCACTCAGAGCAGGCTCCAAGGAAAGGCTCCAGCCCCAGCTGAGAGAGTAACTAGAAGCCAAGATGAGGGTCATGAGGGTGGGGCCTTTCTGGGCCTGGAGACAAGGTACCAATGAGCACTCTCAAAGGTCCCTGTCCCACACCAAAGCAGGCCTGTGCCTCTGTGGGTACAGTAGTGCTAGGTGGGACCACACCTCACAAGTGTGCTCGACCCAAAGCAGACTACTAGGTTCCCACTATCACCCATCTGTCCTCATGGTGAGCCAGACCTGAGACCACTTTGCAGACCTCCCCCACCTCCCACCCTCAGTCTGAGCCATGAACTCTAGAGGAAAAAGGTCCTACCCCCTCTTTCCCAGGTGGGTCCTAGTTGACCTAAAATTGAGTATTTCATCTCCCTTGTCACAGAAATTGTTCAGGAATGGACACCTGGCCCAGGACAAACCTATGTTAGCCAGGCCTCGCAGATTCTAGAAGGATTCTTCTCTGAACCATGCAGTGTAAAGATACGAGCTTTCGGTGCAACAATATGAATAGCATTGAGAGGACTGCCCAGAGTTGCTGGGGACAGAGAAGCAAGACTAGGCTGGCAGTAGCCACCCCAAGGAGCATGACCATGAAGAGGCTTTGAGAAAGCTTGGAAACCCTGTTCCATTGGGGACATCATTTGAGCTTCTAGATCAAACCACATCTGAAGTCTTCCCTCCTGCCACTTTCCATTTCTGTGCATCAATCTGAAAGTGGGTGACCAAAGAAAGGCTTACAGGCCTGCTTCTCTCTCAGAAGCAGGCTACAAGCAGTTTCTTTGCAATTACCTTTAACCTTAACTGGATACTCTTATTTGACTGCTACTCTCTACAAAGCAGGCTACACACTCTTTATTAGCATTTTCACTGATCACCTTTACCATTGATATGCAAAAGCCAGCCAACTGCTCTCTGCTTTCAGCTCCAAAAACTGCAGAAAAGAAAAACTTTAAAACACAGTTTAAACTTTTCACTCGTGGGTTCTTACTGAAAGTGGGTAAAAAGAGACTTTCTGACTTGACTTAACTGTTTACCCCTATCTGCTTGCTTCTTTCTCCAAAGCAGGCTACAAGCAGTTCCTTTGCAATTACCTTTAACCTTAACTGGATACTCTTATTTGCCTGCTACTCTCTACAAAGCAGGCTACATACTCTTCATTAGCATTTTCACTGATCACCTTTACCATT